>JANZLD010000005.1:1356544-1376803 GCA_026413575.1 Erythroxylum carthagenense | reverse complement strand
ATGCTGGAACAATCATGAATGCATGTCACTATATATGCATGTGCAATTAACTCATTTATCACTGATGCAGAGGCAAACTATACGTGCAATTCAATAATGAATGCACTCACTGCTCAATTCATCCAAATTACCGATATGCCCCACATCGGTAACGGGATGTTACACGACTTTTTACCATTGACATTGAGAACATAAGTAACAGAGCAAATACACTCTATAATCCACCTTATCCAAGTTGCAATACTAATTAGACTTGACATGAGCTTAATTGAGACATGACATGAGCTTAATTGAGACATGACATAAACCTAGCTCAAAGTTTGGTTAGGTTGTAGTTGCAATACTTAGAATTTTGTTTCTACCCTTTTTGAATTGTACCAAATGACCTTTTTTTAAAATTTAAAATTTAAAATAACATTGTTTTGTTCTAAAAATTCTTAACAGTTTGATGTCATCATCATCACACCCAGTCCAAAGTCCCGCAATATAACAAGATCAGGAGATATCTAATAGTACGCAGCTTTAACAAATTGACCTTATTTGAGTTATCTAAAACGATGTCATTTTTTAATTTTATTTTTCAAAATGACATCTATTTATTCTTAAATTTTTTAAACCTAAAAACTTAAATGATGTAATTTTAAAAGATTAAACTAAAACAATATAATTTTAAAGCTAAATATAAGTAAAACTTGATTAATTTAAACTTAACCTATTAACTTTAAATTGAATTGGATGGAAATTTCCACTTCTAATGGTAATATTATTTAAAAGATAATTAATTTTAAAGTGTTCAAATTTTAAATGTTTTTAATTCAATACCAAAGCTTTTAAAAATTTTAATTAAGTAAACAAAATTTAAAAACTTTAATAATTCAATTCAAAACGTTATTTTTGGTAACTAATAAATAGATATTTATGTGATAATTAACAGATATGTTAAATCATTAAAAATAATATTTTTAACTGAATTGTTAAAGTTTTAAAATATTAGTTACGCAATTAAAAATTTAAAAAGTTTGGATACTAAATTGAAAAAAATTTAAGAATTTATATATTTTAAAATATATTATATCAATATTTAATAATTAGGAATATAGATAGAGATACACTTGGATTTTTGTACTTAAAAAAAAAGTGATGATAAGTTTGGGCCGTGTATGGATCAAGCCCCAAGAGAAGAAGACCCAAAAATGCCTATCTAAGGTCCGGTACAAGAAGAAGAAGAAGAAGAAGGGATTTGTAGTTTGGACATTGAATTGGTCGTCGATGGTGAAGGACATGGAGGAAAAGAAAAGTGGAGCTTCTGCTTCTTATTCACTGTTACTGCTAGTTTTACTGTCACTGATATCCATTTCCGTCGCTTATAGACCGGGTGATATCGTCCCCATGAGCAAGATGGGCCAATACCATTCGGTTCGTACTCGCTCCTAATTTATTGTATGAATGTATAGACTTTGTATGTGTGATTAAGGAAGAGGATTGATGTGTTTGGTTTTACATTTCAGTCGAGGACTTTGTGGCAAGATGTAATCGGTAAACATTGCCCAGTATTTGCTGTTAATCGAGAGGTTGGGGTTTTTTTTTATAATTTTGTTTCTGTTATTTTTTATCCTTTTTTTTTTGGTGTGTGATTTTTTTCTTTGTAGGTGTTGATTCCTATTGCGAAGCCAACAGGTTACACAGGAGCCGACCCGTACAAAATGTGAGGCACTTGTTGTTCTTTAGAAATTACGTTAAAATGTTAATTATGTGATGTGTGATTAGGTTCAGTTCTTGTTGGATCAATCCTGCTAGTGAACTGGTAGGTTGGGACAAATGGGTTTTAGGGATTCAATTCGCAATTCCTCTTCTCAATGCCCCGGAATTGCTTTTGAGAGAAAATTGGGAAACAAAGTATCTTTGTCTTGATAAATGATTTTGTTTCCAATTGCTTGCTATTCTCGTTTTATGTTACAACAATCCCATGGTTATTGGCATATTGCTTCCTCAAGTTTCATGCTTCAACTTTGGGGAAGTTCTAGTTTTTTTTAATATCAGTTGGTGGTTCAGGAAGTTGTGTTTATTTGGAGCTCTTCATTTTTTACTATTCCTTTAAGTTTTAGAGCAGTTCATGCTCACAAAGATTGTTTTGTTTGCAGATCTTTTCAAGTTGGAAGAGAAAAGTTTCTAATTCCTTGGCTTTTTGTGATAAATCGTAAGAGTTCTGAGGTTCCAATGATTGATGTGCATTTGGTAAGATGTTGTTTCACTTATGTGGCATTTCTTTTCTCTTGTCTTCTTAAGGCACATTATTGCTTATCCAGTGAAGGACTTCATATAAGTGTGAATTAGTCCTTCATGTTCCTGGATTTCTCATATTAGTAGTTTATGTGATCAGCTATGACTAATTGAGATGGTTATTGTTTTTATATGATGCAGAGATACTCGGGGAATGATCTACTTGGTGTCACTGCCAAAGTTGTAGATATGCCTCACCGTTGTATGCAATGCTGGTTTTCTACTATTTTGTCTTTCTGTTTCTATATTTCAACTAGTCCTTGAATGTGCCCTGTCCTTCTAGTGATTTTCAAATTCACTGTTGTCTATGGTGATGCCCCTAATCAGTAGGGATGGTAATGGGCAGCCCATAGGCCTAGATTCAAGTGTTTCAATGGGCTGACCCATGGGTCAGGTGTAGGCCTAGGCTGGCTAGAGTCATAAGTATTCTAAGTAAAACGACATTGTATTGTTTAGAAGAGTTGGGCCTCGATAATCCTGGGCTGGACAACTCAGGCCTGGACTTAATTAAAAAAAGACGTTTTACGCTTTTAATTAAAAAAAATTATTTAAAAAATTAGTGGGGCAACTCTAGACAGTTGTTTGTATGTGTTGTGCTATTAGAGCCTATAGTTAGTATGAATCTTTACATTTCCATATATGGTTCACAGTTGTGTTTTGCCTAAACAGATATCGAAATCCATCCCAATATTCGCCAACAGTTCTGGGATGCTCAGCATTGGCCTAAACATATTCTTGCGAGATACACATGGTTAGAATCTCTCATTTTAGAATCCAAACATCTGAAATTATCTTTTGGGTTTCTGAGATTTGCAAGACATGTTCCCTAAGTTTGGAGTATTTGGTTCAATTACCTTCACTTTATATGATTTTAAGGAAAAGAATCCCCATTTTGTTGCTCCATGTTGATGCATGGGCAATGAACCATTTAACTTTTCATGGGTGGATGGGCAGCATACTTTTATATGAACAGAATATTAAAGCTGAAAACTGAAATGTAATGGGTATAGGATGATTATATCAGCTTCATGCCTTCTCCTTATTTCTAGACTGATACCCATGCTGTATAGACCTTCCTTTGCATTTTGTGCTGCTATGAATAACCTGCCAACAGTATGGTTTGGATGCATACACTACTATTCAACAATTTCCAAAAAATGAGAATCCGGCTTCTATATATAGACATGGTTTCTAGTTGCATACACTATTTTTTAGTCTGATGGTCTATTTGAATGACCTTAAATTTGATTACACCCAAATTGGAGGCAAATTAACTCTTTTGGGCCTTGAGTTGTCATTTTTACATGAATAATATCTTAATGGCTAACATGTTTGGTATAGGAAAGTGGTTAGGAGCTTACAGTCAGGAGTAACTTTGTTTTTTTTTTTTTTCTGTTTTTTTGTGCATATGTCAGGGAGGAACAATCAGAGATTGATGTTACTTCTGGATTTTACGTCTTGTTTGGATCAGGTAAATCATCTGTGCTCAAGTTGAGGCAGAGGTTTATTGTTATGACAGCCTGTTGTTTGTACAAATATATTCTGTTTGAAGATGGAAATGTGCCACTTAGAAGATCTGCTCGTATGTTTCTGTTTAAACAGGGTTATTGATGTCTCTTATTCTCTCAGTATATGTCTTACAGTCTTCACGAGAAAAAATAGCAAGGTATCGTTCTTTGACCCTGTAATTTGGAAGTATTATGATTCATTGTACAAATAACGAAAAGAATTCCAAGCCACTTAATATGTCCTTTATCTAAGATTAGAACTTTCCAACTCTTTCTAGGTTTGTGAGGGAAACTGTTGTAGAAAGCAGCATTCCTGCTGGAGAAGTGGCAAAGGTTGAGTGAGGGAGATGACTATTCAGTGCGTATTCTTGCAAGTACAGGTTGTTTTCCTGTAAGGTTTCGCTCAACCAGTACCCATATGAAATCTGAATCTTGAATAGAAAAATACTCCAATAGAGTGAAATCAAAACCTTAGACTCTTTCATTGTACGAACAGATGATTGTAACAACTAATCTTCTAGCATGTTTCAGTTTGATCATAGTTAGAAACGTGACATATTTTTCAACAGAAGATTTTTTTAAAATCATTTTTCGTAAGAAATACAACCTCCAAACTCAGGGATCTTATTTTCCATCAAAATCTTCCCCTTGTTGAAACGATGATATCTGTTAGTCTTTGACCAGTGAAGTGGCATCATACATCTTTATCCTAGTTATACTGGTTTCTGAACTGCTGATACAAATATGGCACCAGCCAATTTCTGCACAAGTAACGGGTCCAAGTAGGTACTCTCTCTGCTAAATGTTTATATAAAGCCCATGTGAAGGTGAGGCCAATTAAAACATAAAGTGAGATCGAACCATTAGTCAAAAACTAGTTTATTGGCCTGTTTACTTTACAATTCTTAATTTTTTCTTTAAACAAAAAAGTAATAGAAGCTTTACAATATTATATGAGATGCTAGCTAGTGAACAACTATAACATGATTATGCCTTTATGTACCCTTTTTTCTTCAAATTTTGGTCCCTGTTTTCACGGATGAGGTAACATATACTATTCATCACCAACCAGAAAAAGTGAAAATGACCCAATTGAACTCATCAACACATGGTCCAATCTGTAAATTTTGTTTGCAAGTGGACTATTAGACAAATTTGTATATAAGAGAGTGCCACAGCTATATCTACTAGCCATGAGAGGAAGCCATATAGGACAAAAGTCGATAGGCTTGTTCTTAAATGATACAAAACTAAGACTGTTAACTCAATGCTAGAGTAACTGTTCTTGTTACCCAAATTTTGACAGGTACAGGTGTTGTTGTGGCGATTCAGGGCAGAATAACTTAGAAAAAAATGTATTGTGTGCCTCTATAAACCATTTTCTTTTTGAAACCTAAAAGTGATAACCCACTTACTAATCACAGGTTTTGAGGTGGGGTTAGGACAGAAAATTCATATCTTAATTAGCATGCAAGTGGCAAGCGCAATGAGGATTCTGGTTGGTCCCCACTACAGAGATTCATTCATGGGACTACTCCATTATTCAATGCTTAGACATAAATACAATGTTAGGCATAACAAGGAATGTATGTCTGTGAATACTTCTGTCCCGTTCCATGTATCATTGTGGGCATTTACATATATATATATGGTCTGAGTAGGATATGATCATCTGGTGCAAAAAATGTCGAGTCCAAGCATATACATACATTTGTATAGATGTGTACTTGTATTGATTCTAGCATGTGATGACCATAGTTATAAAAGGTATCAAGTAGCTCTAATGGAGGCTTGGAATTTTCAAGCTGATGCCGTTAGTTTTTGTTATCTTATTAGCGTTACAGATTATCCCTTGAGAAGAAGAAACGGATATCCCATCAGAAGATTCCAACCTCTTAACTATTCAATACACATTGCTTCTTACCATTTAAAAACCCTAGCAGATATGAACATCATTTACATTATTTTCAAGTTTTAGCAGTGATTTGAAGTCAGGAACCAAGCAAATTGCAGAAACAAGGGCATCATCATAAGCATATAAGAAGCTAGTTTTTTTTTTGTTTGTTATTTTGGGTAAGATTTAACATAAGATTTAACAAGTTGGTTGTACTGTTTTAGTAATGTCAGTCACACTGCATATGCTAAAACGTTGGTTGGTCCAATACCGCATCTTTTCGTACAAATTTAAGTGCAGGGGTGTTTTAAGTTTTTTCGATCCATCTCTCATTTCCTTTGCTGGTCCCCTGATTCAAGTCGGTGATGCACGCATGCATAACCTAAAGTAAAATTCATATTCATCCCTCAATAGCAAGCCGTTTGTTTCTTTCTCTTTTGTTAATCAATCAAAAGTTATGCAGACCCAGAAAGGATATTAGTACTGAACATAGAAAGGATACAAAGATTAAAGAATTGTCTGTGTGATTAATGGAGCCTGCAGGAGCAGGAGGTGGTGATATGGTTGTTTCTGTCAACTTTTGATGCAGGAACTATGTGCTTCTGTGTACCCACTTGTCCACTCTGGTTATCTGTTCATCTGGTTTTTTCTTAAATTCAGTGTTTCATAGGACTTCCAGTGAGCACTGTGGTCCTTTTTTTTCCTTTTCCTTTTCTTTTATGGCACGATTCCAATGTTAAGTATGGGTAATCCCTATACCTAAGCTTGATTATGGTTTTTTAAAATCAAAATCTAAGTATAAAGTTGCGTACTACTGAATTTTTTCTTACCGGGACTTTTATTAGGTGGTTGTTGGTATCTTGTGTTAAAGTAGAGACCAAACACCTTTCCGACCAAACTTAAAACAAGGGTTTGTTGTTAAAGACTTGCTTTCACTTACCTACCTTCTTTTTTTGACAATCTATGTATGTGAGTTCCAATAGCAGTTTGCTTATAATGATGGGATAAGCTTTAACCATGTCTCCCTTTTAAGACCTGAGGCTGTGTTAGTCTTGGAAAGATCATAGTTGAGCTTAACAATCAGGTGGTGGTATGGTGAAAAGGAGACATAACCATCACCAACCATCATTTGTGCTTTGCCTCAGCACATATAATTGGACTGTTGTTAACCAATAGAAACACATCAAACCCTTCGTTTTATTGTCATCATCATTTGCTTATAATGTTAGAATAATCCACCATGAAAAGCTACCAATTTCTTGGACTCACAGATACCATTTTTTCCCCCATGCATAATTGAATGCTTTCCCTAAAGTAATATACTATATACCATAATTCGAAACGATCGGTTTATTGATAAGTAAGTTGCATTTCGGAGGTTTGAATTCGAAAATTCTTTCTATAAGGTACCGATTTAAATGTTGTTTTGAAAGAATTAATATCATGATAAAAAGTTCAAAATAGACCGAACATATTAAAGTAATATTCAACTTAGTCTCTTTCAATAGGTATAACATAAAAGTTCGTATTAAATTTATACTTAACGGGTTAAGTTAGTTTAATTTGAACATAATAGACTTACTTTTGCATATCAAATTTGATTGGATTGATCTTAAAGATTCAAACTTAACTAATTATAAAAAATCGAGTTTAACTAATCCGAAAATAATAAGACAAAACAGGTTTGATCTGGTTCGAATTCAACCGTTACGTACATAAATTTAGTTAGTGATTAGCAATCAGTGCATTTTCTTATTTTTGTTTATATTAAAAAAACACTAATTAGGTCAATCACATGACTTGAACTTATAAAAGAAGGCAAGTATACTACAAATAAAGTACACACCGCCCATCATTTCATGTCACTAGACAATGTTTCAAGCAAGTCAAAGAAAGCAGACGAGTGTGTGAAACATTGAAAAGGAAACCACTTTTGCTCAATCAGTCAATCGAATCCCGAAGTCTATATAATGATAGAAAAAAAGAAGTGTTGTACTTAGAACAACGTCAAAGGCCAATAACCAAAGTGGATTTGAGTCTTAAACCTCTTTAGATACTTGAATAGCCAACTCTATGGGAAAACCAAACGAACCGTCATAATTAATTTAACAATAAAAATTTTGAATTAACTAATATTTAAGTTTAATTTTTAATTTTTTGATTTAATTTAGTTTTATAATATTTATTATTAAAAATTAATTAATTAATTAATTCGTGAGCTAATCAGTTTTTATAATTAAAATTAATTAATTAATTTTCATTTAACATCTATTTTTAATTAAACTTTAAATTTTGATTGGTAAGGATTTTTTTAATCATTTTATTTTTTTTACCGATTTTATGATTATCTAATATTGATTGAATCTTTTAAAATTGAAAATCCTTCTTTTATATATATATATATATATAACTGAACCAGTTTAACAGTAAAAATTTTAAATCGACCAATTTTTAGGTTTGATTTTAAACTTTTCGGTTTGATTTAGTTTTATATTCTTTGTTATTAAAAATTAATTAGATTATTAAATAATTCATAAATTAATCAGTTTTTATAAACTAAAATAAACAAATTAATTTTTATTTAATAGTCATTTTTTAATTAAATTTTAAATTTGGATTGGTAAGGATTTTTCTTTAATCATTTTATAAAATTTTTAATTTTATTTATTTTTAACCAATTTTATGATAGTCTTATACTGATTGAATCTTTTAAATTTTAAACTCCTTCTCTTACTGAACTAACTTCCAATTTTGTTTTTAAAATATTGAATATATATATATATATGAAGTTATTTCAAAAGAAAGAGTCAATTTCGAATTATCGAGTTATAAATTGTATAATGATTACAAGATTTAACTCGTTAATTAATTTAAATAAAGTCTCTTTTTAATTAAAATTTAAATTTTTTATGGGTAATACAGTCTTCTTCAACCATTATTCAAATTCTTTAATTTTATTCAATCTATAACAAATTTTATGATAATTTAATACCGATTAAATCTTTTAAACTTTAAACCTCTTATATATAATTCGAGCAAATTATATAATATTATCTTATAATATTATCACAGTTAATCAAATTGCTCTTCTTTGTCACTACCAAGTTAATTAATCTTGGTTTAGAACTTAACCACGTTGATTAAGTAATGTGGGGACCTATCTAACATTAGCTACCTTCTTGAGATTCCTATTGAAGAATCCTTTTGTGCTACCTAAAAGTCTCAAGAAGTGCTATTTGTTGATTGTCATATTCTTAACCTATCTGTTAAGTCGGGTTGTGCCTACGGTACTGTTATTTTCAAAAAATTAGAATTTTCAAATTAAGTCTACGGTTTGTAGATATTAATATAAAACATTGTTATTAGATTTGTTCATATTATCTCGACTTTCGAGATCAAAATAATGTTTCATAGAGACATTCGGGATGTTGAAATTACCATCTTTATTATACTAATTAATTCAAATTTGACCTTGTTGAAACAATAATTTTACATGCTAGCTAAGGTAGACTCAAAACAATCGATTGACCTATATCCCAAGATCCAATATAACATAGCATGTAATTTTATAAAGACTATTTTAAAGACTCATTCGTTTCGACCGATTCAGCTATAAAAATATTAAACCGTCTAATTTTTTGGTTCAATTTTAACATTTTCGGTTTGATTTATTTTAATAACTACAACAACAATACCCAGTGAGAGTTCCCCTAAAATACGAGAACTGGAGAGGTCAAATAATACGTAACTTAAAGTAACTTTTGTTGTTAAAAACCTATTAATTAATTGGTCAATTGTATCAATTAATAATTTATTATAAGCTAAAATAAATCAATTAATTTTTAAACGATAGTTTTTAATTAAACTTCAAATTCTTCGATAGATAAGGACATTCTCTATCAATCATATTTCAAATTCTTAAATTTTATTCAATTTTTAACCAGTTTTATAACGGTCTAATACTGATTGAACCTTTTAAGCTTTAAATCTATTGTCTTTTAACTTCCGGACCGTTTTTAAAATATTGCATGTAATTACAAATTGTCTTAAATGGATTATCTTATAATATTAGTGTACTCATTAAAAGAATAAGGATTACTTATCTTATTATGAAATTATATACATCTTCAAACCCATATAAGACAGAAAAATTTAGAGTTGATAATAAAAAAAGGATTAAGATCACATGGTGTCGTGCACAAAAGATCAAAAGTAAGTAAAGCATTAATGAATATATCTTAATTATACTGGGGAGAATCATTAAACCCCATTAGTTGAGGTTTCGAGTTTAATTGGATGTTAATAGCTAGCTTAGAACTAAATGATTATGTCTGGTTTTTACTAAACAACACAAAAAAAGGGTTTAAAGTAATTGACGCTTAATTAATTAGTGGGGCAATGTGAAGAACCTACCTGCCCTAACCAAGTTGAATAATCTCTTCGATATAGCTGAGTTTTCATCTTATATATATATATATATATATAAATATAAAATAATGATAAATCCCGTAATCGCTTTTTTAAAGACGGTTATTAAGCAAACTGTCGAATATACGGGTTACTAATTCATAATTAAGCAATATTTTAAAAACTAAACCAAGAGCTAAACCGATAAGATAGATGATTTAAAGTTTTAAAAGTTCAATTGGTGTTAAACCGGCTACAATTTAAATAAAATTAAAGAAGTTGAAGTATAATTGAAAGAAATTGTTATTACTAATCGAAGAATTTAATGTTTAATTTAAAAAGATAATATTAAATAAAAATTAATTAATTTATTTGATTTATAAGAACTTATTAATTAATAATAATTGATCGATTAATTAATAAATTAATCAATTTGTAATAACAGAAGTTATTAAAATAAATCGAATCGAAAAGTTAAAAATCAAACTAGAAAGATAGATAATTTTTACAATTGAACCGATCAAACTAGTTAAAATTTTTAATTACTGAAATCAAGGGATAAATTCAATTAAGTGATATAAGTAGATTCATCAGATTGCATAGGAAGTTCAGGTCATTGATTATGTAGTAGTCATACTCAATGTAGATAAAAATTATCAAGAATAATTCAAAAAATTATTAGTTAGATTTGTGAATTATAGGTCTGGTCAAATCCAAACCTATAATGCTTGAGTCTGAGCTTAAAATCTTTTAAAGCTTTAGTTTAATTGAATTCGAATATTCAAACTTGAGTTTTAGTTTGATTAAGTTTAGTTTAATTTGTTGATTTAAATCGGTCAATCTAGTGCTAAACTAATTTGTCATGATTTTTAAAATTGAAAATTTTATCAAATTCAAATTCAAATGAGCCCAAATATTTAAATTTGAGCTTGAACTTGAGTAAATCAAGTTTGTCCTATTGACTTTGAATTCGGCTAAAATTGACCGAGCTTGAAATTTATTACCATCCTTAATTATAATTTACATGTCTAGAGGTGACAATTTTGGCCCTCCTAACCCTAAAACAATGAGCCCCGTATGTAGGCTTCGATCCGAGTTTAGACTTGAGGATGATGATTAAATCCTACTCGAACACAAGACCGGTTTAGATAAAATGATATTATTTTATTCAATGGTGAAAATACCAATAGACAATATTGACATCGTTTTGATTCTAAGATTGACTGCATTTCGTGTTATCTAAATCTAATTAACCTGTACTTAAGTTATTAGGTCCAAATCTAACCGAGTTTCATATCATTTTGTTCAATAATTAAAGAATGAATCAACTAAATCAACATCTTTTATTTCAAGACCGATCTAATTTCAAACCAGCTTAACCTAATTAAATAAGATTCAAATTATTCAATCCAATCCAGACTAACCCAAATCCTCTATTATCAATCCTATACATACCATAAACTAATTAACCCAAATCCTCTATTATCAATCCTATACATACCATAAACTAATTCAAGCAACAAACATACTCAGCAAAGTGTAATGTATATCCATATACTCAAGAACTCCATTAAATACCAACAAGTTCTTTTTTTTTTCCTTTTTTTCACATATATCCTCTTCCACCAATATTGCTATCTTTCTATATCATATCAATCAAACTCATAAACTCCTCATGAGTTGGGAATTTGGTGTTAGTTTAGGACACAAAAGATCATTGCTTCCTCCTTAGACATCAAAAGCAAGATAGAGTGTGTTTTGGTGGGATCATTTGACTAATCAAACACTATTTCTACCCTTCTTTTTAATCACTTTCTAACACAAAAGATGCATCAAATGCTGCAAATTGATTCCTAAAGCCACTTTCTTTAATCTTTGTTTTGTTTCTCATCCTCATAAAGTTCTAAACTTCATGAATAATTAAATCTTAGTACCTCTTTACTTTAACTTAGGTATTTATATAGTCATTTGCTTGCCAATAGGCCATGAAGTTTTACTTACTAGCCAAGAGGGGACCAATCTAACATAACAACACTTCGCTTATTATTTATTGGTGCTTAAGTCATCTATTACGACACGCTATTTTGGACTCTTGTTGATCTTTCTACATTAAGAAGCACTAGGTACCTTATAGATTAGTGTACATTTCGATGGCGGACGATCAACTTGATATAAATCTATTACGTGACAATCATAATCCTAATTTAGCTTACATTATACTCAATCTAGTTTAGTGATGTCCAATTGAAACATATTATTATTATCTTGATTATTTTTTAATGTAAATGACAAAATAATATTAGTGTTTGGGTAAAATTTTAAGTATCATGAACTACATGTAAAAATATATCTTAATTTTTATTTTATAATTACATAACTTTTATTAAGAATAAATGAAAATTAAGATTGCAATACGAGGACTTCCTGCGATGTCACATTTTTTGGTTCATAATTTAATTGTACCGAATTGTTAATTTTTAAAAGAATCAACAAAATTAGTGCATGTGTTGAATAATTTAATATACTTTTGATAACATTTAGAAAAATTATTTAATGGTGAAACTATTTTTTTTTCAAATTTTAAAAAAACTTGAAGGTACGAAAAATTATAAAAATTAGAAAAGTAAGCCCAAATAGGACCAAAAATTTTTATAAGATGCCTCAAAAAATATTATAGATGTGAGAATAGGTTCTTAATTTTTGCAAGAATATCTCTGTCGAAGGACATAATGACAATGGCTGAAAAAGACAAATGCTGACAAGCAGAAGAGGAGTCCAAGACAAAGAAATCGGAGAGAGGAAAAAAGCTTGAGAAAACAGAGAGAAGAAGAAAAACAAAGAAGAAGACACAGGGGGAGGGATCTTTTGGGTGAGTTAAATGTAAACAAAAACGACGTCAATTGGCGTTAAACCAAACAATGTTATTTTTTATTTAAAATGCTAAAGTCGAAGCAAATGATGACGTTTACTTTTAAAATTTACCAATAGAAATGTCTTCCGTCAGTAAACTCAAAATTTTTTTATTCCGCTAAGAATTCTTGCCTTTTTTACCGTCGGGATTTTTCTACCGTCGCTAAAGTCCATCGGAAATTTTACCAAGATAATTGTCCTCTATATTTACCGACGAATATTATTACCGTTGTTAAATGAACATTTTCCCAACAATGTTACTGATAGAAATTGATTTTTTGTTGATATTTTGCAACAGTTTCATTCCTGTCGGTAATATCCTATCGCTAATTCTTAATTTTCTTGTAGTAAGTAATGTTGCAATGAAATATATAAGTACATACGTTTTTATAAGTGTATTATTACAAAATAAAAATTAGCATACATATAATAAATTGTTAAAAAGGCATGACCTTCAAGATAATTTATACTTAATTTTAAGCACTATCTATCATTAATATGCCAAATCTCATGTTTCATATAATTATGATACAAAATCTAGCAAGGTGAGTATTAAAAGTTTGAACTAGTTGACACTCAATTATATCCCAACACAAGGAGATCTATCAAGCAACATAGCAACTAAGATTTTGGCATTGCTCACCAAAAATAAGAAGCAAGGTTCTTTAAAATCATCAAGTACATAAATCCTAATTATTTAAGGTTCTAAACGATCATTTGAATCGAACTTGTCACTCGAATTTAAATCATTAATTTTTCAAATAATTTATTTAAAAAATACTTTAAATATGTCTTATTTATTAACCTTTTGTCAACAAGTATTTTCTTAAGTGAAGAATTTGAGTAAAGTTTAAGGTTTCGAACGCTCGTCAGAATCAAACTCATCACTCGAGTTTCAATCATTGGCTCGTCAAATAATTTATCCCAAACTCACCTCAAATCACTCTTGTTACACTATTGTCAACGAGTATTTTCTCGAGCAAAGACTAAAGAGTTCTAGTTATTTGATTAAGCACAAAATGAGGTGGAAATAGCACTTGGTCACATTAAACCTTACAAAGTGCAAGTATATATAATTCAAGCCATGGGGAAAGTGTAGGTCTATGATCTCTTTCTATTTCCAATTTCTGTATTCGTGTCCCAATGCATCATTTTCTCGGCACTTCCCATCTTCTCTGCAAAGTTAGTATAGTTCCAATGCTCCTATCCAAAAAGCCATAACCATCACCACCTCCCAATACTGTGACAGTATCCTTCGAAATCCCACGTTCTGGCTTTTGTGAATATTAAGGTTTTGTCTCCTTAGCTCTTGGAAAACAACCATACCTTCTTCTCTACTTGTTTACAGAGAGCTACATCATGTAACTACTGAACAAAACCAACCCAGTTTCTGTTTTTGTTTTTTTTTGTTCTGTACTTTACTTGGCATTGCAGTTGTCTAATCTCGAACACCTCTCGAGAAGGACTAAGTTCAAAGGTCCGTCTGGTCTGGTTTCTTTTTCGTAGTCATTAGTCTCTCTACTTAAAAAACATGTGCCCTGCGAGTGTTATTGGTCAGTCTCAAGGGAATACAAATGACGATGATATGATATCGGAAGATGATGAGTACATTGACGAGGAACAAGCGCTGAAAGCACATGGACTCATCGGACGATTACCTATAAGTGGTCGTCTCCGACTCAAAGAGGTAAGTTTCTGTAACCTGTTAGATACTTATTCATTTCCTTTTGCCGGAGGTGGCTGGCTGGAGTTTGGAAGTTCAGAAACACTTCCACTTCTAGCATTCATTAATTAAAGCTTAAAAGTGAATAGTAAGAGAAGAAGAAGAAAATTAAAGTCAAGTCTTTGCTTAATTAATCAACTTTGACTTCAAATTGAGTAAGAATTCAAAAAATGCTTATAATTTATAAAATTTATGTCACAAAAGTTGATAAAAAAATATCTGTCACACACAGAATGTGAGAAGGCTTTGTAGCACGTAATCTTATATCCTAATAGTTGATAAATTTTTTAAAGAATTATTTATTTGTTATATGCAAGTTTTATAATTAGAATATAAATATGAAGTTTACTACTTTACAGTCTATGTTTTAATACTAAATCATTACAAATCATTATAGTTTGTAATGGAACTATTCTTATTTTTTTAAAAATAGTGAAAATGAAAAGTTTATGCTTTTATTAGAAAAGAGTAGTCCAAATTCCCACCAAAACAAACTTCTTGATGCTCAAATATATGCAAAGTTATATAATTAGAATATAAATAAGGAGTATACTTTATAATTTAGGTTTGACAAAAAATGTATTTTAAATCCTAATATCTATATCAAAATTTTATACTTCGTAACGTTCAAGTTGAACCATATCATGTAATAGTAAATCGTTATAAAATAATATAGCTTAGAATGGAACCATTCTAAATTAAAAATTACTCGTGAAAATGAGAAATTTATGTTTTTATTAGAAAAGGGTCGTCCAAATTTCAACCAAAATAATTTTTTTACGCTCAATTTCTTCAATATAAATACAAAATTTTATTATAAAAGTGCCCGTACGATAGAAAGTATATGGTCAAGTGGGTTGTGGGTCATCCAACATACATAGGCTAATCATGGGTACGACTAAGTGAGCTATATCTTTATGTGTCAAAAGCGTATTTGTGAGGAAAGAGTTCTTTATGGGACAACACAACTAAAGAATTAAGGAAAGATTAACAAAATTTGATCGAATTGAAAATGACAGAACAACTTTCTTATGTTACATTCCCTGTTTTCATGTGAATTTGGCAATTCGTCATTCCTGTCTATGAATGTCCTAGCCACAAAATGATCTAATTAGTAATCGATTCGGGTACGGTTTGCTTGTTTAATTAGTTCCTATGAGTATTGTTTGGTTTGTGGTACTTATATGGCATAGTGACTTGCATGCAGGTAGGAGAGGAAGTGGTTTCTTTAGGGAAGATGTCATTTCCAATAGTGATGACATCATTGCTTCTATATTCAAGATCTATTGTATCCATGCTCTTCTTAAGTCGATTGGGGAAGCTAGAATTGGCAGGAGGATCATTAGCCATTGGATTCCTGAACATCACAGGTCTCTCAGTCCTGAAGGGTCTAGCTGTGGGGATGGATCCACTCTGTGGTCAAGCTTTTGGAGCTAAGAGATACACAATTCTTAGCCAAACCTACCAGAGATCACTGATCTTGCTCTTACTTGTAAGCGTACCCATCAGTTTCCTGTGGCTAAATGTGGAACCAATCTTCCTGAAGTTAGGTCAGGATCCTGAGATCACTCGGTTTGCCAAGGTTTTCATGGTTTTCTGCATACCTGAACTGATAGCTCAAGCTGTTCTACACCCAATGAGATCATTCCTGAGAGCTCAAGGAATCACTGCTCCTCTTACCATTTCCGCCATTATTGCAGTCATACTTCACACTCCAATCAACTACTTTCTTGTAGGTTACTTGAAGCTTGGGGCAAAAGGTGTAGCGCTGTCTCTGGCTTTTAATACTATAAACATGAACGTAGGTTTGCTCATTTACGTGGTTGCCTCAAAAAATTCACTAAAACCTTGGAACGGGCTCACAGCTCTCTCTGTCTTCCAAGGATGGTGGCCTCTGATCTCCTTGGGAGTGCCTAGTCTCATCTCTGTGTGCTTGGAATGGTGGTGGTACGAGATCATGTTGTTCCTTTGTGGGTTACTCCCGAACCCAAAAGCTAGTGTGACAGCAACAGGAATAATGATCCAAACAACTGGTTTGATCTATGTGTTCCCATTCTCATTGAGCAGTGGATTGACAACACGAGTAAGCCTAGCTCTGGGAGCTGGACAACCACATCGAGCACAGTGGACTGCGATAATAGGGATTGTTATGGCTGTTGTTTATGCTCTATCAGCATGTACCTTCATAGCTTGTGTAAGATCAGTGTGGGGAACAATGTACACAAACGAGCCACAGGTTCTTCACTTGCTTTCAGCATCCCTTCCAATCCTGGGACTATGTGAACTTGGAAACTGTCCTCAGACAGCTGCATGTGGAGTCCTGACAGGAACTGCACGTCCCAAAGATGGTGCCAGGATAAACCTGTGCTCATTTTACCTGGTTGGATTGCCTGTATCTCTTCTCATGGCTTTCTGGTTTCAAGTGGGGTTTCAGGGACTGTGGTTCGGGCTCTTAGCAGCACAGTTTACTTGTTTGTTCATGTTGCTCTATACACTAACAAGAACAGATTGGAAACACCAGGCTAAACGAGCAGATGAGCTTACTGCCGCAGTAAACGACGGGAATGATTTGGAAAGCAGGCTATTAGAACCTAATCAATGAATCTGAACGAACACCAAAAAAAAAAAGCCTTCTTCTAACAAAACAAGAACCCAAAAAAGAAAAAAAAAGTTGGATTAGATCAGAAGATTAGTTTTTAGTTGAAACAGATTGTTTCGTGTCCTTTTTAGTTGGAGTAGAGAAATTGATCAAATGCTAAATTCTAGCATTGGAAAGATTAATTGTGTCTTCAGAACCTGGCCAAACTTACTTCTTTAACACCTGACATTACCAAATTGGCAGAAGATGAACAGTTCCAACGAAAGGGAATTCTTTTGTTTTCTTTTTTCCAGCATATTAATACTTGGAACTTTCAGTTTCTGCCATAGCAATGGCTAGCTCAAGTTCCAACCCGAACGACCCGTAAGACTCAAATTCGAGCCTAAAAAATATTTGGTAGCTTAATAGGATTGAATATAATTTCATACTAATTCAAACTTTAAAATTATATTCAGATTGAATGTAATTTCATACTGTGATCGTCAGTAGCTCATTGTTACTCCTAATTTTTTCAAAAAGTAAAATGTCACTTAGAAAAAATCTTATTGACACGTAGACTATAAAAAAGTGCAATAATATGCAGTCTTATTCTTAACTAATAAAGAGGGTGTTCAAATGACCCTCATAATTTGTTAATCATATATTTTTAAAGTTGGACAATAAGATCAATTAAGTTAAATTTCGATGTAAAATGCACCTACATTAATTAAAAGAAAATAAAAAATTCAACCTATTTTGATTAATTTAACTAAATGATAATACTCTTTACTGAAATTACACTTGCATCAACTATCACAAAATTTGCAAGTGAATGAACATTCAATTCTTAATTAGGGATGGCAATCTCAACCTGGCTCGACCTGAAAGCAACGAGTCATGAATGGGTCATGGGTTAAGATTTCTTGACCGTAGGCCCGACCTAAGGCTCAATAAAGAGAGAAAAAGATTTTTTAAAATTAGTAAATTGACCAATCTATTGCATTCTTATTCTTAATCACTATTTATATAACAAAATCAAGTGTGATGACAAATATGAGGTCGGTCCAATATAAATTTAGTTAGTTGATTTTAACCCGAGGGAATTTATCTTTTTATAATTAGTTGAATTAAAAATAACTGTATAAAGATGATAAAATTGATTTGTCTAAATTTGAGTTAATTGAATCATAATATTAGTTTAAATGAAATAAAATTACTTTCATCTCAACCCCGATAAAATTTGACCAAATCTCAAGCTAGATTAATATTGAATAAAACAATATTACTTTATCTAAATTAACCTATATTTATTTATAAATTTGTTAAACTTAATCAAATCTAAAAAAATTAATTTTCAATTCGATATTAATTTAAATTTGAATTCAATACTTAACCCAAAAATTAAGGGTCGAGTCTAATTTTTTTACACCTAAACAAAACACAGTTAGTTAGGAGCTAAGACTAATGATCATAACATTGAATCAATTTGATCAGTTCAAAATTTTAAATTAATTAATTTTTTTTGTTCGATTTACTTTAATAATTCTATTAATAAAAATTAATCAATTTATTAATTAATCAGTTAATTTTTATAACTCAAAATAAACCAATTACATTTTATTTAACGTTATATTTTCAATCAAATCTTAAATTAAGAATATATTTTTTTCGATCTTTGAGCAGGGCATTCATCGGCGGATTCAGTGACTAATCTCCTCGTTAGTTGAAAGGCACCTCACAGAGTAGGACAGCTGGCTCAAGAATTTAAAGCTGTTTCATGCCCAAAGTCAAGAATTGAACCCTTGACGTTTAGTTAAGAGTGGATGAGTCCGTATCCACTCATCTACACCCCTTGGGTTAAGAATAATATTTTTTAATTATATTTTAAATTTTTAAATTTTACTTATTCTTTAAATCTTTAATTTATTAATTTAATTTTCGGCTTAATTTAAAAAAAAGAGTGACGGCCCAACATGGCCAAAAAGCAAACTAATGTTTAGTAACATGCTTGCATTCCAAGCCTAAGTACTCTTAACTCTAAAATACATCCATTTCTTTAAAATTGAAAATTTCAAAACAAATACTCTTTTTTACAATCATTCTATTCCTTCATTCTCAAACTCTTAAACCAAACTCACCTTAAATCTAAAACTTTCGCTTTCGAAGTGCTATAACTTCCATGGTCCTACTGCATCAACTTGTACTTTTCCAAAGCTAATCTGAATCCGTCAAAGCCCAAAAGCCACGTTTTTCTCCACCTAATACATCTATGTATAGACTTTTATTAAGCCGACAAAATGGTCACATCATTCATTTGGAAAAGACAACGGAGCCTCAGATCAGATCATCGGTTTAGTTTATCAGTTTTTATTATATTTTATTAATTTTTATCTACACACACACATATATATATAATAAAAATAAGCAACATCCTATTTCTTGGAGTTCTAAACGCCAACGAACTGTTGCCCGCTCCTCAACTGAAGCAGAATATAGAGCCGTGGCCAATACAACTGCTGAAATAGTATGGATACGCAATTTACTTCATGAACTTCATGTTCCCTTGTCCACTACACCACGTATCTACTGCGACAATTTGGGTGCTACCTACGTGAGTTCCAATCCTGTGTTCCATTCACGAATGAAACATCTCTCTTTAGACTATCATTTCGTCCGTGAACTTGTTCAGCAGCAATCCCTTCAGGTATCTCATATAGCAACAAATGACCAGATTGCTGACGCTCTAACGAAAGCACTTTCCCGGAGCAAATTTGAACAACTAAGGTCCAAGATGTGCGTCGCTAGTCGCGACCTCATCTTGCGGGGGCATAATAGAGACGTAGACTAAGTCTTCTCTTCTGTAACTAATTCTTGGATCTATGTTTATCCATTGTATTTTTCTGTTAAGATCTTATGTATATCTGATGTATATTTATACACCTTTGAGATGAAATCAACT
>JANZLD010000005.1:1339266-1356444 GCA_026413575.1 Erythroxylum carthagenense | reverse complement strand
TATTTTTAAATTTAATTATATTTATTAATACTTATTAAATTAATTTTATAAACTAAATTTAAATTGTGATTATTATTTATTATTATAATTCTTAAAGACAGAGTTAAAAATATACAGTACAACTGTACAATATAACAATAGATTATTTTGTAAATTTTAAAAAATTCAAAGACTATTTCATAAATTAAAAAAATTATCCGAAACGGTACTCGATATTAACCGATACCGATATAGTATCGTACCTGAATCAAATCCGATATCAAATTTGACATGATATTTATAACATTAATTTGGAATTGTAAACAAAGTATTGATTTTTGTTTAAATTTAATTTCAATCTAAAATTTATTCAATTCAAAATTAATATATTAATTATGATATAATTTTGATATAAGTTAGATATGACAAGCCTAATTTTATTACACATGTTTAGATTCGAGGTATCGAATTTTATAACATTTTTTAATAATTTCACATTTAAAAAAATTTTACCAAAAACTCTAAAACTCATCCTAATTTAAACTTTTCAAATTAATTGATTTTAATAAAATTGAATTTAATCAGTGATTGAAAAACTTAATTTGTTTAATCAATTAAACACTAAAAACTTTGAATTGATTAATTTTTTTGTTTGAATTATTTTAATAATTTTTATTGTTAAAATTAATTTATTTATTAATTAATTGTTCGATTTATAAATTAATAAGATTTAATAAACTAAAGTTTGTTTAATAGTATCTTTTTAAATTAAATTTAAAATTTTTGACAATATCTTTTAATTATATTTTAAATTCTTTAATTTCATTTAATCAATAATAAATAAATATTAATTAAATATTTAATATTTTTGTTTTACTAATTTAATTGGTCAATCTATTTTTTGGAACTTTCAAATTTAGTCGAACTCACGTTGCGTACAAAAGGGGATGATGTGCGCCGACATGGTCTCCACTAGTGACCATGACAATCACGAAACAGTGTGTTTGTGAAAATTACAAAAATATATATATATACACAATGATAATCACTTAGTATCCGACACTTCATAGCCAACCGATTAATCCAAATTTAAGTTAGGTTTTTTTTTTTTTACATTAAAGTTTTACCTCACGAGTTTTTAAAATAATTTTATTTTTAGAATTCGAATTCGAAGCTTTAGTTAAAGATGAAAGAACTCATGTTACTGTACCACAACTATCTTAGGTTGTCATAATTTGTTTTTAAATTAAACCATCTAGCATCCGGAGACAAATAAGTAATTGATAAATTCGAATTCGAGTTGAGCAGGAACCTTCTAGACAACAAAGTTCTTTCTTACGAGTGTTTAAATTAATTTTATTTTTAAGACTCGAACTCGAGAATTTAGTTAAAGACGAATAAGTTCATGTTGCTCAACTATAGCACTCGTGTTTAATATATATATATATAACGAGTCAAATCAACTTTTGAGCCACGCGTGCATCTTTGCCTGTGCTTAGTTGCATATATAATCATTTTTTTAGGGGTATATAATCAATTTTATTAAAAATTGCTTCTTTCAAAATTTTAAATTATTTAGTTTTAAAATTTTTTTAATTATTAATTCTATTTGTTTTAATAACTAATATTTTATTAATTAATCAATATTTTTTACAAATTAACAAATCTTTATAAACGAAAATAAATTAATTAATTTTATTTAAAATTTTATTTTTTAAAATTAAACTTTAAATTCTTTTATTAGTAAGGACAATCTCTTTCAATCATGTTTCAAATTTTTTAATTGTATTCAATTTTTAGTAACCTTTTAAAATTAAAAATTCTTATATAATCGATTTAATATCTTATCCAATTTTTAAAATATTATATACGACACCTTCACAATCTTTTTTGAAATGCATATAATAAGTAGTTTGTGTTTTTAAATTATTTAAAATTTAAATGACAATTAAAATTCTTCAATATAACTTAAATTTTAATTTTAATATTTAAAACTACTCAAAGGATTTAATTTTTTTGGAGAGTTTAACTAAATATTAAAAATATTAAATAATTTGTCAATTATATATTAAAATTATGTAACATATGATTTGAATAATATTTTTTGTGGATTTTAAATTTAATAATTAAAATTTTAAATTATTTAATAAGTAAAATATTGTATTCTTAATTATTAAAAATATCTATAAAAATTTCAAAAACAATTTGAGCACGATTTTATTGTGGGGGGAATGATGATTGGTTTTTTCCACGATAGGTGTGCAGATAGAAAGAGGGCATGTCCAGACGAATCATACGAAGATCAGATAGGGAGAAGTGGGGCCCACAAATCGTGATCCAGTAAGATGATAAAGATTAATATGGGGAATGATGGAGACAATCTTGTCCCAATACAACTCGGACCCAATGGTCTATGCCCACGTGTCTGTCGAACCCTACTAAAATATTAAAATATTACTTTCATTTACTTTTTAACTTTGCTTTTCTAAAAGTCAGACCCACCACTTAAAACTCTTCTTCTTCTTTTTTTAATAATAATAATTATTAATTATATATTTTGAATAATGTATTTAATGACTAAATAATTAAGTCTTAAATTTTAAATTAATTAAACTTCAAATTATATTTAAGCTTAAACTCATAATTTTTAATTTTTAATTTAATTTGGTATATTCAACTTTAGAAAATAAATAAAATATTGAAAACTAAAACTTTCATCATCACACTTAAATCTAAAGTCCTGCAATAAAGTGGAGTCGGAGGAGGTCTGATAATATGCAGCTTTACTCCTAGATAATAAAGAGACTGTTGCTAGTAGATTCACATACAAATGTGATAATAAAAGAGCAATGCATGTACAAGCATAGATAACTAAAACTTTAAGTTAATTAATTTGATCTAAACATTAATCAAACTTGAGTTTGACTTTAAATTAAAACTCAATTAAACTTAGAGCTTAAGTTAAAGTCAAAAGTAAACTAAGTTATATGTTGAATTTATGATTATTTAAAAAATTTAAGCTTTATAAAGTTCGGGCTTAGTTCGACTTATAAATTATAATATGCTTTCAATTTCAATAAATTACCCTTTCTCTTTTTGATACCTTAAGCATATTAGAAAACATATTTTTTATCATATAAGTGTAAAGGTACGTATTACTAGACTTTCCTATCACCTATATTTCATCGAGACTATCAAGGTGTTGCTGTTGTTGTTTATTAATATAAGCTTATGCATATACTTTACTATAAACTTCAATTATCATTTATTATTAATTTTTAAAATATTTAATAAAAATATATGATTAATAAATACTATACAATTTTCAAGTCTATTCAATACACACCTTAGAATTACACATTAATAATTATTATCCATTAAAAAATAACTCATCATTATCATTATCATCACATCCAATTTAAAGTTTTGCAATAAAATAAGGTCTAAAATAGTCTAATAATATGCAATCTTCCCATGTATAATAAAGATGCTGTAAATCTAAATGTAATAATATTTGGGAGTGACTACAGGAAAGTCCTATTCTATATTGTAAGAATGTGGACAAACAATTTAATGAAAGTTGATGTCAATCACTTACAAAATTAAGTATCCATATAGTTGTTTTTCATATTTAAAAAAATGATTTTTCTAACCAATAACGTCCAAGTGCCACTTGTCCACTTGTAGTAGGTCCAATCTTTTACATGCTCTCCACTTGTCATTAGCTTATTGGCGGTTCCATTTCTTCATTTCCCTCTCTCTCCTTTTTCCTCTCTCCCTCCACCTCTCTCCCTCTCGCTCTCTCTAGTTCATTCTCTGCTTTTTAAACCCTCATTGGTCGGAGCAGATTGCTCGAGAAATCCTCACCGGAACTTGCCTATTCGTCGCCGATTTTGTGTTTTGAGAGGAAGAGATAGAGAGAGAGAGAGAGATAGAGCTGGGGTGGTTCGGTCGGTTGCTTCTTTCTTCTTCTTTGGTGGGTTTCGGTGCCAAGGTTTAAGGACATAGCTTAAAATTAGAATATTGTTTTGATTCTGTTTTCGGCGTCTAGTGTAAGCAGCAGTAGCGGTTCGTTCACTTTTTATGACCTACACGCAAAAGGAGGCTGCTTGCAGTTCAAGCCAAGCACTGAGAGCTTCCGAATTCAACAAGACAGAGGAAGTTTCGAAATCTGTGGATGGTTGTTTTGGAAAAGGGAGTGTTTTTAGTGAAAAGGATATTGAATTTGTTGAAAGCAAATGATGGGTCATAGGTGAGGAACATAAGTATCAAAACTTTGGAAGAATTTGGGGTTTGGGGATGGGGAATTCAGGCATGATTTGAGGTTTTGGAGGATTGGGACATGAGTTCCGGCAGCGATAAGAACGGAGGAGGTGACAAGAGGGAATACAAAACGACAACGTCGGTGTCCCAGAATGGTTCAACGACGGCCCCACAGTTGTCAATTGACGAGAATCTACTAGTCGACCCCAAATTATTGCTCATCGGCTCTAAAGTTGGTGAAGGAGCTCATGGAAAGGTTTACGAAGGAAGGTTTGTCTACTTTTGCTTATCGATTTAGCCCTGTTTATGCTTTTCTTTGTATTTCATTTATATGATTCAAGTATTGCTTTGTGTTGATGGATTAAGATTTTTGCATAGATTGTTTGCTTATATTGCCATTAATGGGATTGTTTGAGTATGGTCTCTGTGAGTTGTTGTGTCTTTTTTCTTACATGGGTGTGTTGTGTTCAAGCTTATTCCAGGTATAGTGATCGAATTGTTGCCATTAAAGTTCTTCACCGTGGGAGCACTCCAGAAGAAAGAGCTGCACTTGAGAATCGTTTTATTAGGGAAGTGAATATGATGTCTAGAGTTAAACACGAGAATCTTGTCAAGGTGAGTCTTCACAAATTTATGGGATAGCGTTTTTTAAGTTTGTCTTCTGATGACATTATGTGCTTCTCCATTGTATATCCCTTTGCCCTTGCAGTTTATTGGAGCTTGTAAGGATCCATTTATGGTCATAGTGACAGAACTTTTACCTGGGATGTCACTTCGCAAGTATTTGGTTAGTATTCGTCCAAGACAGTTAGAGCTCAGTGTGGCTTTGAATTATGCTCTTGACATTGCTCGAGCTATGGATTGTCTGCATGCCAATGGGATCATACACAGAGATCTTAAACCAGGTATTCTAAATATTTTCCTAATATATGGTTTTGTTGTTAAGAAAACGTGGTTAATAATTCTAACGTTGGTGATCTTTTCAATCTAACTTTGCTTAATCTCTTCTTTGTCCATAACCTCATTCATGTTCACGTCTTAAAATGTGTCCTGTAATGCAGACAATCTGTTACTTACAGCCAATCATAAGTCTGTGAAGCTTGCAGATTTCGGCCTTGCGAGAGAAGAAACAGTCACTGAGATGATGACTGCAGAAACTGGAACTTATCGATGGATGGCTCCTGAGGTTTCTACCTTCTTGCCACCAAAACTTGCTTGCTTTGCTTGCCATGACGATATGAATGAATTCTATTTGCTTAAACTTTAGACGTGCTGCTTTGGGTTGTACCAAAAAGAGCAAAGAAAAACTATAGAAATTAAAGTCTTTTTGTATTCAATCTTACAAATGTTCATCATTTTTAACATTCTTGAGCTAAGTGAAGAATGGAACTGCTTCACCACCATTTATTATTAACTACTCCTGTGCTTTTTTTTTCCCCCCTCCCTAGTTCTGCAATGTTTTTTTTTCCCTTAGGTTTGAGTACATCTTGTGTCATGGATGCATGGAACTCTAATTTCACATCAATTCAATGGAATTAAACACGAATTGGATAGGAATATTATGATATTTGTCTAAAGGACGCATGAAACTTAAGCTTTGTATCAGTTCGGTGGATTATAATAGTAATTGGATGTCAATTCAATGATATTTGCTCTTTGATTTTACCCTTGTTGTAGAATTGAATGCGTTGGTTGAAAGTTATGAATCTAAGTGTCATAACTGTGAGAAATAGGCATGTTTTATAATCTTTCAAGCTACCAACAAAAGAGCTATACCATCTGATCCGGCAAAAAATTGTGACAAGAAGGCATTATGGGGATTGTATCATGACTCCGTTGATTCTATACAATTTATTACTACTTTGAACATGGGATCAAGAGTTGTTTTTTACGTCACAAATTGTCATGTTAGATCTTGTGGATTAGACTTCCTTTTCCAAAGAAAAAGAGAACACACACACACAAACACACACCAAGCTCCTAACAAACGTTGCCTTTGCAGTTATATAGCACTGTAACATTGCGACAGGGAGAGAAGAAGCACTATAACAACAAGGTCGATGTTTACAGTTTTGGTATAGTATTGTGGGAATTAATCACAAATCGTATGCCGTTTGAAGGAATGTCAAATTTGCAAGCTGCTTATGCTGCTGCTTTTAAGGTGATTTCTCGTACTCCTAATTTGTTTGTTAGTGTACTCCTGTGATTGACCAAATTGCAAAGTGACACAGTTTAGTTTGTTGGACACTTACTGTCCTCTCTTGATTCTGCTCCAAAATTTATTAGAACGAAACAAGACGTTTGATAATGAACTATAGGTTCTAGGCCATCTCTGACGATGAATCATCAATTCAAATTGCTTTTCTTGCGTATTCTTGCTGGATATCAACTAGAAGTTCCCTGATCATGCAGCAAGAGAGGCCCAATATTCCCGAAGATATACCCCCTGATCTTGCATTTATCATACAGTCATGCTGGGTCGAAGACGCCAACTTGAGACCGAGCTTCAGCCAGATCATCCGCATGCTCAATGAATTTCTCTTTACACTCTCACCACCATCACCCTCACTAGCCATACCAGAATCCATCACTAATGAGGAAGCAGCTTCAAGTAATGGCACCTTGACTGTAATATCTGCTCGTACAAGGGGAAAATTTGCCTTCTGGCGCCAATTGTTCTCGGCTAAGAGGACTAGGAACTCTCAATGAGGTGGTAAAATTTTTGGCAGTTTTCGTTTTGTTCCAGCTTCAAGAAAATTTGTCCTGTCAAAGAGATATATATATAGCTTTAGTGCATGCATATACTTAGATGATGTTGACCACTAGCAAAGGATGTAACATGACTTCATTAGGGGAGATTGACCAGAAAATAAAGTCTGCTTAGCTCTTTTTTTGTTGTTGTTGTAAAGAATATATAACATTCTGTCCATTTCTTAATGCTCAATGGAGATAAGTTGGCCTTTTCTGATTCTTGGTATGTTGTATTCCAAGTGATCTAATGTGATATCTCTAAGAATGACAATAGGTCGAATCGGAGGAATTTAGTTTAGTTTTTATGCTTGAGTCCGACCTGAAGTAGGTCTGAGCCTGAGATGAATTGGGCTTTGAACCAGCCCAAAAAGCTCAAAACCAGTCGGACTTCGGAAGAAACTTGATTCGAACCGAGTCACCCTGAACTAGAAGTCCTGTTCGAGTCAGAAATCTTTTCTATTCAGCTCGAGTTTAGTCAAGTCAGATCCTAAACTTCAAATTAGATCCGAACCTTTTTGTCAAACTTAGATAATTCCAGAGAAAGTCAACTCAAAATTAGGTGGTTGAGGGTCATGTTTGATGCTTCACTTACAAGTTTTGTGAATTAGAACTTCATCGGTCTATGGTCTCTGTGGAATTTTGATAATGAAGAATTTAAGGCTTGTGGAAGATTATTTTGTCCATTTATGCCTCTGAAGTCGTGAATTTCAAAGTTTGGTTTCTAACTTATGCAAACTCGAAATCGGATTCAGATTCGAGTTTGAACTTGTCAAACCATTTTGAGGTAAGCTTAGACTTAGTTCAGGCTGAAAGCTCAATCCAACAAACACGTTTGAACTTAATTATAATCAAGTTCAGATTGGAAATCGGACTTGTCAAATTATGTTAGGGTTGATCAAACATTCCCATGGAAAGGATCAAGACTATGCTCACCACTGTCCTTTTCAATGATAGGCAGAGATTTCTGACGAAACAGCTATCTCACCATCATCTTTGCGTAAACGAAATGAAGCAGTACAGAGCAATAGATCTCTGGACTGAGACTTTTATACTCTGCAACTCATGTCTTGATGTGCTTTCTCACCACTCAATCCCCACAGAACCTGTGGTTGCAGCCTTGTGTATGCATTGAGTAAAGCTCGTGGCTTCTTCACATCTTTCCACTACACTTGTGGATTACAAAGCGACCTGACCTGGTTTTCCTCAAATTACTGAACAAAAACTCCAAATTGACCGGATTTTGAGTTGGGTCGGGTTGGTTATTACTATGACTATTCAATATGAGTCAGCTTGATTTAGGTTAATCAGGGATGACAATGAGTGACCTATAAATCTAAATTTAAGCGGGCAGACTTATAGATCAGAACTAGACTAAGGCTAATTTGAAATTCAACTATTCTAAATAAAATGATACTTCCTCTGTTTCATAATAAAAGTCGTTTTAGAAATATTTTAATTATTCAAAATAAGTGTCATTGTTGACTTTGTAGGCATGTTTATAACTTTTCTTCCAAAATTAACCTTTCATTTCTCTCTCATCTTAATTATACAATCACAATTTCAAGACAATTTCTCTCACATGTTAATTATTGCAAATTACCGAGGTGCATATTTAATAAGGGTATATCTATAATTTTATTAGTTTTCTTAATAAGCGTGTATTTTTTTAAAACGACTTTTATTATGAAACGGAGGGAGTATCATTTTACTTAAAAGTATTGGGCATCGAGTAAGCCTAACTCTAAGTAACTCAAATCTGAACTCAATTTCAAAAAAACTGGCCAACCTATTGTCCTAGAATAAAAGTTTGAACTAATTGAACTTGAGGTCTAATACGATTAATTATGAAAAATTGCATTGATCCATTGAATTGGGAGAGGAATGAAAGAAACTGACTAAGAGCAAGAAATTAGTCCAATTGCTGAACAAGAAAATGTCAAAACTACATTGACTAAATTTCAGTTTCTTGGTTCCTCACAGCCGTTGGATTACGTCGGTATCCACGTGTCACTATCTAAACAAACATGAGAAGCTTACAATAGGACTAGAACTTGAAGTCAACGCCCCTGTATCGAAGAACAAGTACTTTTGGAAAAGACTACAAAGAAGGGAGATTTTAACCAAAGACTGAATAGTACAGAGGTAAATTCGAAGGAAGATGGAGATGGCAAGTGCGGAGTGAGCTTATGGTTCGATCGGATCAAGATCTACTACGCGAAGTGTTGGCTTTCTACCGCAATCGATTTAGTATCTTCTCAAAGATTTCGCCTTTCGGTCATTAAAACGGAGAAAGAGATGGACGAGTTCGAGATGCGGACTACCAGTTTGATCCTGTTCTTCTGATTCTTAAATGGGTACAAAGTTTGAGACTTTTCTGGTTAGTTAATAGTGGGTAGGGTACAATTTTTTATTCTGGTGGTTGTTTTTGTGGTGGGAGTGGTAAATTGAATCGAAGGTTGGAGATTCAGCTAAACTGAAAGGAATAGAAGGATAATTCGGTGATGAGAAATGGGGGATGTTATTGGAGATGCCAATTCGGCAGCCATGCATGCGGCGGTCAATGCGGTTCAAGCATTAGGGAGAGGGTTTGATGTGAACTTTGATACGAGATTGCTGTACTGTAAAGGGGTTGCAGGGTCTAGGTTGGTAGAAATTGATGAGGAACATACTAGGGATCTTTACTTGTGCAATGAGATTGTTATGCCCAATGTTTCTAGAGACATCAAAAACTCTCTCGCCTCAGTGGGTCGTCAAAGTTCCGGTGTTTGCACTTTCGATGAGGTTTGTGTTCTTAACTATTACCTAATTTTTCTATGAATTTATGTGCTGGGGATACAAGACACACATGTTGTGTGTGCTGCAATTTGTTATTCTGATACCTCACTCACTACTCGTCCTGTGTCTTAGATTATGTAATGGCCGACAAGCTGAGGCAATTCTTTGAATTATACTTTATGTCAACTGTTGAATGATCAGCTGAATTTAACATTCAGAATTCAGGCATTAGTTTTGTTGCTTGATTAGTTCCCAGTTTGTAGTCACGTTTAGGGCTCTGGTGGGTGGTTTCGTATTTGGCAAGAAAAAGGCTGAAAAATGGACTTGTATCTTTTGAATTTTGCTTAGAATAGAGGATTTTGATCATAAACAGGAAGTTTTTACGAAGTGCTTCTCATGATGAATGAGTGCAGATGGTTTTGTACTTTAATCAGAAGGCATGTATATCAGGAGATTATACTCTTGGTTGCTTCAACTCTGCATTTAGCTTTACTGGCACAAAGCATATTGATGCTGCATCTACAAAGGCTCTCTCAACAGATGGATTTTATATTCCACTTGCCAAGGTTCAACTTGTAAGGTTCCCACTAATGTTACGGGAAAATGTTAAAATGGCTGTCCCCACTTCTTGGGATCCTTCATCCTTGGCGAGGTATGTGCTTTCAAAGTGCTTTCTGCAGATGAAATTTCCCATCAAAGGTCTAAACTATGAATAATCGTTATGAACTCTTTTTACAGCTTCATTGAAAATTTTGGGACACATGTTATAACCTCAGTAACTATTGGTGGCAAGGATGTGATATATGTTAAACAGCATGATGCATCACCAATGTCAACCATGGAGATAAAAAACTATATTCAGGATATTGGAAACCAGAGGTTCGCTGAGGAAAATAGTTATACAAATTCAGGTCAAATAAAAATCAGGGAAAAGGTTTGTTGTGGAATAGTTCTTTTTTTTTTTTTTTGTTTCCTTATCTTCATGATCGCCGGTCTCTTACCATAGATTATGGATTGAATTTGCAGGGTAATGATTCTGGAATATTTAACAGTCAAGGGATATACCCTCAACCTACCAGTGCACCATACCTTACTGGGAAAGAAGTACGTTGTTGTCATAAACTTGCTATCCTTATGATTGCTACTGAAACATTTTGTTCTCATTATACCATTAACTTAACGCATTATCTTATTTTATACCATAGCCATACTTGTGGATGAGAAATATCAGATTGTCAATCAAGCGTGCTCTCATTATACCTCAACGAATCTTCCTCTATGGTCATTATAACTTGCTGAAAAATTTGACAACCACTCAACTCGAAATTCCTGTACTAAAATGCTTGTCCCGTCTCTTGATTTGGTCTGTACTCTGTAGAGCGATCCACATATAGTGATACCAGGCATGGAGAGACATCATGGATATGATTTGTCCTCATGGTTTATAACATGACATGGAATGAAGCTTGATTTAGTCCACACCTTTTCTTTATGAATTTTTATGCTTCTCATTTCCACATAAATATGGTGGACAGTTGTTTTACCAGGTGAAGTTGTATGTTACCTTGGCAGTGGGCCAAATTATCTTTTTATTAAAATTTTTTTCCTAAAGGCATCTCACTTCTATAGTGTTAAGCCTTAGTTTAACGATTTTGTGGATGCTACAGGATGTTACAGTCATTTTTCGCCGGCGAGGTGGAGATGATTTGGAGCAAAGTCACACTCGATGGGCAAGAACAGTTCGGTCATCTCCAGATGTAATTCAGATGACTTTTGTTCCAATCACTGATCTTTTGGTTGGGACTCCTGGAAAGGAGCATCTTACTCGAGCTATTGATCTATATCTTGAATGTAATGAAACTGGACATTTTGTTGGAAACCATTCATCTTATGTGCTATCTCTAAATTGTAGAGTACATCCCTAATTGTCACCTGCAATTTTTTGTGAAACATACACAGATAAACCTCAAATTGAAGAGCTGAGGTACTTTTTAGAATTTCAGATTCCTAGAACGTGGGCTCCTCTACAGGACAAGATTCCTGGACACCAAAGGAAGGAACCTGTTTGCCCATCTTTGCAATTCAGCATGATGGGTCAAAAGTTATTTGTCAGTCAGGAGCAGGTATAAATTTTTTATCCTGATTTTGTAATTTTATTGCAATTTTGACATTGAAAGAAGCCATGAGATCATTCCAATTAGGCGGAGAGAATACTAAAGATCTTTATTTACTCAGTTGTACGAATGAAATTAGGTTGTTCAGTGTAAGATTGGGATTTCTGCCACTGGTTGTTTTGTCGAGCCCACAACTGCATATTTATTTGACATTCTCATTTCTCCTAAGTTTATATCGTTTACTTTGCCCTGCCATGAACTGCAGTTTTTTCTTCCGGCGGAATCTTAAAATTTTACTAGCCACATTGTCCAAGGAGCTTTAACATTTTGTTCAACGGATATAACCGCTTCCATCAAGGAATTAGAGGCTTTAAAACATTTAGTAGAACTTAAAATACTAAAATATTAACTAAAAATGCACTGTGAGCTGGTTCTGATATACTGCATTGTACTTGTTTTAGAGCCAACTATTAATGGATTCTTTCATGCAACTTTCTGAGGTATATCTTGCTTTCCAGAAGAACTCTTCTTTCAGAATTATTAATTGATAACTTCTATTAACCAGCTGCTAGTGGAAAGGCACAATTTTGACCAGTAACTAGTTCTAGTTGTTTGAATTAACTACAAATTTCTACGTACAAAGATTCACTGATTTTTTCCAGTTCATGTGTCTCCTTTTTGACTACTGCTTGATGTTGAATGTAGGTAACAGTTGGACGTAGGCCTGTGACAGGCTTGCAGCTGCGTTTGGAAGGGGCCAAGCAGAATCGACTAAGTATTCATCTTCAACACTTGGTTTCTCTTCCAAAAATCCTTCTTCCTTACTGGGACAACCATGTCGCAATTGGTGCTCCAAAGTGGCAGGGGCCAGAAGAGCAGGACAGTCGATGGTTTGAACCAGTAAAATGGAAGAACTTCTCTCACGTGAGCACTTCACCAATTGAGAACCATGAGACCTTCATTGGTGATCTCTCTGGTGTCTACATAGTCACGGGAGCTCAGCTTGGTGTGTGGGATTTCGGGTCAAGAAATGTCTTGTACATGAAACTCTTGTATTCTAGGCTACCGGGCTGCACAATAAGAAGGTCACTTTGGGATCATGCTCCAAATGACAAGTCAAAGAAAACCTCCCAAATCACAAGCATTGCCAACTCTGGTGACTCAAGTTCAGGTTCGAAAGGGAACAGTTTGGGTAATAAATTGGCAAAATTTGTCGACTTGTCTGAGATGATCAAAGGGCCACAGGATCCACCAGGCCATTGGCTAGTTACAGGTGGAAAGCTTGGCGTGGAGAAGGGTAAAATTGTTTTGAGAGTGAAGTACTCTTTGCTCAATTATTGAGTTTGCATAACGGTTTGTGTGATGTTGTGCAATGCACTTTTATGATCCAGTAGTGTTTATATGCACTCTGTTGGTACCCATTGCTCATGTAAAATCCCACCAGCTTAGAGGGTTTCTTCCAGTTTTGGAGGCTAGCTCTGCTTCTCAGTTAAGCTGTGAATTTTTTAGACAAGTTTGTACTCTTAAAGTGAAGAAAGAATGCAAGTGTTGTCTTTGAAGCGTTGCATAGGTTATACAAATTGGTTTGGAATTCTTTTAATAGTAACTGTAAGAGTTTTTTTGTTTTTATGTTAGTGTTCTTGTGAGGAGTTGTCTTCCTACAAGGGCTTAACTGTGCATCTGATATGCACCCTATATTCTCTTATAAAAGGTGTTGATATGTGACCGCTCTGCATGTGGGAACTTTGAAGTTATTGCAAAGATGTTATTCCAGGATTCCTCTCTCCAAATGCAATTACTTGTAGATATAGATATACAACTTAAACTGCTAGGTGCCCTCCTGTTGCTAAGTCGGGCAGAACGTTAGTTACATTGCGATTCTCAATTGGTACTTAACTGGGTACTGTTGAAAACACTTACTTTCGTGTTTGCCAAGATACAAATTTTATTACTTGAACTGACCTCCTTCAAAAGCTTGTCCATATTCCCAATTAGCAGGTACAACATTGTAGCTGGTGATGGTCTCACCATCTCTGGCGATAATTCTGAAGGAAAGGCTTTGACCTCTGAGGTATGTATTAACCTGCCAATTTTCTCCCCAGTTTCTAGTCATGAACCTGTTTTAGACCCATTTATAGATACTGCCTTAACATTTCCCACGCCCCCCACATTAGTTAGCAAAACCAAGTTCAAGTAAGCATTTCCATTGATGGTGAACTTTATTCCTCCTTTTCTCGCACATTGGATCCTGCCAGAGATCATCAAACAATGAGTAAACCTGAACTAATGTAGAATTCAGTAACTTGGAAGTTCATAATTAGCTATACTTTGCATGGAAAGATGACATATAATACCTTTTGTAAACTACTGGAACAATTCCAGCTTTATCTCCTGCAGTATGCAAGAAAGCAGGCATTGCCAAATCAAAATGTTTATTTGGTGGATTGCACCAGCCTCCATCAAAACGAGATTGAGCAGAATTAGGTGGGCACAAGTTGGTGGCAGTGACAGTGATAATGTTATCTCGGCACCACTGTGGATCATTTGTGCAACGTATATGAAAGCAAGCACCACAGCTTAAACCATTGTTGAAAAGGCCAGTGCTAAGAGCGGCAGTGCTGGTCCCATACCCTTGGCTGTACAAGTTTCCATAGCGGCAGTGTTGGTCCCATACCCTTGGCTGTACAAGTTTTCCATAGCGGCAGTGCTGGTCCCATACCCTTGGCTGTACAAGTTTCCATATCCACAAGTACCACCTGCACAACCATATCTTGTAAGAAACATTATGCTCAACGGGATAACTCCTTATTCCAGAAAATACCCGTCTGAAAATATACACAATCACATCTAGCTGTATCTAATTATTATATGAACACATTGTTGTGGTGGCTGTAACTTACCCATTATGCCGGAAACATCTCCAACACCATAAAAGGTGGCATCAGCATGTTGCCACCCACGATGGTTTGTTTGACTCATTTTGTTATGGTATCCGTAACTTCCATGAAGACATAAGCTGAATACAAGGCATATGATCAGAAATTGTAAAGCTTGAACAGCTCTAATGCCCATGAATACCCTTTGTGCCTAAGCCCACGGTCAAAGGAAGAGAGGAGAGAACTGGTGGTGTGGCGACTTGAGGGTAGAAGTAAAAATGTTGTAGCTGCATATTTGTGCGATGAGCATCGGTAATTAGATACGGCAAGTGTCTGGATATGGCGTTTTCTATATCAGCACACAAACACATGCGCGCTCTAATGATTTCATTTTCGTGAACTCCTTTAAGGATACATATGCTAAACTCTGTCATTTGCTAGATTAAGAGATACTGATTTAGTGTCACAAAGGATATGGTAATTCGTATAGCACGTTCCAACTACATTTGTTGATCTTCGTCCTGATGGAGTAGCAAATCATATATTTGATGATTCTCTTATGTTTGAATATGCATCTGTTTATAGGCTGTGAAGACATGTGATGAAATAATAAGATGAAGGCTAAGTAATCCCTTCTTGTCCTCTTCAGGGGTTGTCTTTTATTTTGTGGCAAGTGCTCCTGGAACTGGTTGTATGGTTGAAGAATTGAGTTTGATCCACAACTAGGAATATGGAATCGCACAGGATACGCACAGGATGTTTTGTTCTTCTCTTTTCTCGTGTTCTCTGTTAAAAGATTATAGCATTAACAGTCTTGCATGTTCGTATTAAACTGAGGCTTTGGTTTAGTATAAACTGAAGGAACATTGGCCCTGTCAAAACTCAAAACTGGTTTCCTGGGATGTAGATCCAAGCCAATCCAAATAAACTCAACCCAAAAGTAAACTTGGATGACATCTTAGTCCGAGTTCAAAGACAACGGGTTACGGGTTAAAGGAAGCTGACCTTATTCGAACCATTGGCAAGTACATGAAGTATATGATAATTTTAAAATGTAAAATATAAAATGTAAAAAGATTATATCTTTGCCCTTTTGATTTTATTGTATCTCTTCAATCTCCTCAAGAGTCGTGTAAGTGTTACAAAGGTGAAATCTTTCATGAAATTGCTTTTGCTCCCTCTTTTTCCCAGCTTGTAGAAGAGGTTGGTTCAACCTTCCTTCGACTATTTGGAAAAACCATGACATAACAGGTTGGATCCTTGGTTTATTTTATCATCATCAAAGGCCAAAAACAGGGAAGGTGAACAGCTTGAACCTACCAAGGTTCATACATTTTCACCGTTCAATGGTGCCAAGTGCCAAGCAGTAAGACAAAGTGCATTAATGGAGGATAGGGCCACGCAACCTTAGCATCTGGTACTGTACCATTTGTTAGATGCGGCAGAAGATTTTAATGGCGGAAAGAGACGGAAAATTTCTACATGGCAAAAGGCTAAAGGGCCAAGGTCACCAAACCACCATCAATTGCTTTGACAATTTCTGCAACCCAACACGTGTCCACGATTCTATGTTCTCGTTTCATCTTCCTTTTCGTCGGTGCTTGTAACTTGTAAGTATACAGCAGAGAGAGGAGCTTCCATGCCTCGGAGATTGTGTGCCTGTCACATCCATGCCCCTACCTCCATGTTCATGGCAGATGGAGAAATTACTGTGATGTGACAACTTTAAAATACCCTTTTCACATGTGGTTGACAGTGAAGCTTCCCGAACTATTTCCAACAGTTAGGAACCGAAAGGTTTACCTTTCTGAACATGTAAATTCTGGGAAAGCTGTGCTACCAAAACTGTCTTGTCCACATTAAAACAGATTTCCTTTAGAATGGTTAAAGTGGAGAACTAATGAGTTAATGCACAATGAATCAATCATAAATGCATGCAGAAGATCTCAAATTGATGGTAAGTTGACAATATTAGAAGATGCTTGCCATTGATGAATAGTAGTTGGAGGATGAGCAACCTGATCAAAACAGTCAAAGATCGGCAGCTTTCCGCCAATCACAATCCTCTTCTATTCAGACTTTTTTTTTTTTGAAACGTCTCTTCTATTCAGACTTGACACAATTCTCAAGTAAAAAGTAATTTTAAGTTCCCGTTCAAGGATACAAATGTCATTTAATTTGATTTTAAAATTTTTTGAATTTTTGAATTTTAATTTAATTTTTTAAAAAATTTAAAAATTTTCGATTTAATCCAATTTAAATTTTAAATATAAAATAATTTTAATTGTACTTTATTCATGAATGTTTGGTTGAGCTTATATTAGTAGAGCTTCTGTCAATATAATTTTTCTGAGAAGATCTTTTCTAAAAGATCAGTTAACTGTTTATCTGTCAATTAATAAAAACTTATAAAAAAAGTT
>JANZLD010000005.1:1311314-1328432 GCA_026413575.1 Erythroxylum carthagenense | reverse complement strand
AAATAAATCAAACTAAACCATAAACTCCTAAAATAATCACAGTTCACGTTTAATGACATCATAACAGAAAATTCGGGATCTAACATAGGAGGTCAAAAACTGGTTATTGTACACTTATAAGAGGAAATCTAATCACTTGGAGAAGCAAGAAACATAATGTAGTTACTAGATCCAATGCAGAAGCTGAATATAAAGCTATGACTCAAGGTGTGCGAACTATTGTAGGTAAAGAAGCTGATGAATGAATTACAACTGACGGATGAAGAAAGTTCATCTCTTTATTGTGATAACAAAGCTACCATTAGTATAGCTCGCAATCCTGTTCAACATGATAGAACAAAATACATAAAAATTGATCGACACTTCGTGAAGGAGAAACTTGTGAATGGCTCTCTGCAATTATTCAATGTGGGGTCAAATGAACAACTGGCAGATGTCTTCACCAAAGGACTCTACAACAAACAATTTCATAATCGCGTTTGCAAGTTAGGCATGTGCGATATCTATGCACCAACTTGAAGGGCAGTGTTGACCAGAGATTATTAGCATTGATATTGTTTTATTATCATTGATACTGTTGTCATTATACCTATAATCTCTCCTATAATTGAGAGGTTTCATAAAGTTAATAGCTAGATTACTTCCTAAATAATCCTAGGAATTTTGTATATAAACCCTTGCTCCTATGTCACAAATACAAGAAATACAAATTATCTTCAACATTCAACACAAAGTAAGATCAAGATCAGAATAAAGAAGAAGATTATGGACAACTAGGAGCCTTGAACACTTATCATATAAACCAGATTGTAGATTACAGCAAACTTAAGGACTGGTTTGCAATCTATCTACAAAACAACATCCTCTGTATGTAATCAGCTTGAGGGATGACTAGGTGGAAGAATCACACTTTTATCTCCTATATATGCTGTTGAATCAGAAGAAAAGAACAGGGATTAAGAAGGCAATAAAAAAAAAGAAACAAGGAAAAATGCATACTATTAACAATCAGAATCCTTCAACACTAGCTCTTCGAATAGATGAAGATGATGATGACTTCCGGCTTTCCTGCCGTTCAAGTTCTTCAAGGGAAAGAGTAGAGGAACAAGCACTCGGAGGAAGAGATATGGGCAAAGTACGTGGCTGCGTGGGAGAGAGAGATGGTCGAGCTTGCGATGGTGGGGAAGGTGAGAAGTTTAACCTTGGTGCTGGGTTGATGATCCCATTAAGACTTGGTGATCTCAACATATGCTTTCTGGCAACAACAGTTGGTTCTTGAAGAGGGAAGCGACAAGAGTACTTCATGTCTTGTATGACTTTCAGATGTTCTACAATCGTTCTCATGGTCGGCCTCTCCAATGGGTCATTCTGAAGACATTTAAGAGCAATATTAGCCACAGTCCGGGCTGCTTTTGATGGGAATCGGCTTTTTAGCTGAGGATCCATTATCAGTGACAGCCGACAGTCATCAGCTAAGAAAGGCCGGCTCCACTTAACTAAGTTCCTCTCTTCCTTGGGATGACGGGAATCAAGATTCTTCCTTCCCGTAAGTAGTTCAAGAAGAACGACTCCGAAACTCCATACGTTGCTCTTTGGTGTCAACAACCCTCTCTCAAGTGTCTCCACTGACAGGTTTCCAACAGCCTGTATAAAGAATAAAGAAGATAACTACTTAAGTCATTACTGCATTCAATTGGAAAAAGATTCGACTAGAAACCGGTGCAAAGGAAACCAAAACAGATTTTATGGTGTGTAACGGGAATTAATAGACATTGAAAAGGAACTTACCACTGATGTGCTGGAGAGATCTGTCTCAGGAATATGACCGACACAACCATACCCAGAAAGCTTTGCACTAAAATCTTTGTCAATCTGTATATTGACAGTAGAGAACTGATTGTACATTGCCTGTGAATTCAACAATGTTTCAGCAAACGTCAGATGTTTGTATAGGCTTCTACATAATATATATATACATTTAAGATAATAAAAAAGGATGCAAATTTTCCTTCATAATGCAAAAAAGAAATAAGCTTTGGCCGTAATACAGCATTAAATAGGAGATAATTGAAACGACAAGTGTTTAGAAAGCAAGAATATGAGAGAATTACAAGTCATTGCAATGTCATCCTTTAGAAAATTAAGTAGGAGTAACAATTTTCATAATATCGAGCAGTGTATGTCATGGATGTGTAATGTCCTAATTACCTGGAAAGGCCCTTCTTCATGCAAGAAAGTAAGACCCTGTGCAGCACCTAAAGCTATTTTCATCCTCGTATTCCAGTCAATAGGGGGCCCATCTGACCTTCCATATAGGAGACGGTCCAAGCTTCCATGATAAAGTCTCTCATACACTAACATTCGCAGTTCTGACCGATCACGTGCATAGTAGCCAAGCAATTTACAGAGATTTGGATGTCGCATAGATGCAAGAGTGTTAGCCTCACTTATGAATTCCTTTAAACCCTGGAAAACCATAAACCTCATAAATCTGTGAATTCTCAACTTTTGTCAAATATGTAACAAAAGGCTAGGCATGTAAAGATAGTTAAGAATGAATATCCAACAGAATGGGCTTGCTGATTCATTTAACTCGAATGACAAAATGAATATCCAATAATTCATTTAACACGAATGACAAATGTTAATTAACAGTGAACTTCGCTTCAGCAACCATGCTGATTCATAGCAGGCTGTCAAATTATCTTTGCTGCACGTATAAAAGAGGACATCAAGAGGCCCCCAAAGCTCTTACACGACTTGTTCTAAAAATAAAGCTGTATTTTAAAAAATTAAAGCAATACATAAATCCGCATAATGGAAGCTTATCCACACTTAAGAATCTTATTGAAAGAAAAATATCATGTGTTACCTGGGCTGATGAGTGAAGACGCGTGATATTGGCCTCAAACTTTTTTAAATTATCCTCCCCAAAAGAAGCTCTATATATGACGGATGAAAGACCTTCTGACACACATCTGTCTAATGAGAAATTGTGGCAAGCAGATGCAATTTCTTCATATGAAAAGCTACGTAATGATCCACTCTGTGTTGCACTAGGAGGCAGTGGTAATGGTCCAGAAGCATATAGAGGGCCACTGCTACCATTCCCAAGTTTAAAGCTACTTGTAGGCTTCAAAACAGTGCCTGGAGGTGAGGGAAGAGGAAGAGGTTGTGGGGTAGGAGACTGATGGTCGGTAGCTAATCCAACTCGGCTCTTCGAATTTTCTTGCTCATCATACTCACTTGCTGCTAGAGCATCTTGTTCAGCAGCATGAAGACTTTCTGGAGCAGACATTGCACGTGTTCTATTGTTTGTTACTAGATTATCTGGTTGCACAGGTTTCACCCTAGTCCTAAAACTAGGGGGTGCTGACTGCAGTGACCGAGTTTGGATCCGAGGCTCAGGGAGTGTGGTTGGTGTTTGCTCCTTCGGTGTGATGCGCTTGACAGACACAGACCGCTCAGGCTTTTTCTTCCTGCTCTTCAAAACAGTGAAGCAACCCATCTGATTGCGTCCAACGCTCTAAAGAGCAGATCTACAAGGTTCCTGACAGAAGAAAGCAACAACATAAAAATTCTTAATGCTGAAAAGGAAGAAGCAGAAAAACATGTTGGGCAAACCAAGGGGCATACGATTGACAAGTTCTGATATCAAGAACACAGAACTTAAAGAAGTATAACTGTATAAGATACTGCAATTCCATACAATGCACAAACTATACTAATTGCTCCAATTAAATGGAAAACAAACTACATTGTTTGAACTCTCCACTTTCCACATGAAACAACAGAACTCTCCACTTTCCACATGAGACAACAGAACTTGTTCCAAGCTTATAGTATTTTCAGTCCAAAACCTCCCCATATGCATCCATCACCATGGGTAGTCTGATAAAATCCATCTTTCTAAGTATACCACATGGGTATCACTAAGAAAATAAATGGTTAAGTATCAGTTACTGCTGAAGTTGAAAACCAACTCCTTGGCATTGCAGTTTTGGTTTGCAAGTCAAGATCAGATGACAAGAAACAAGAACCACACTAAAAGAAAATCAGATGCTTTAAGCAAAACCAAGTGCCCTAATCTTATAAGAACCGACACTAACCATTTTCATTCTGCTTCGCACCATCCCTACCAACAAATTTATTCAGCTACTAAACTACTTAGGACCAAGAAACAAAATTTACATGCACCGCAACAACCTTGTAAAAATAAAAAATTGCCAACCCATATCCCAAATAACCCAAATTTAATACCCAAAATATATAATTCCAGAAATCAACAAATAACAAATCGTTTTCATTCCCCTGGTCACAAGATTTCATGAGAGAAAAACAATTAAGAACGACCTTTACAAGAAGTCACGAATTCAAACCAACCAAAATTAGAGTGACGAACCCAGCCCCACAAAAATCCCAGAAAAATGAAAACTTGCAAACGCATGAAACCCATTTTGGGACAGAAGGAAAATCTCTATGATTTCAAAACCAACTAAAAAATTAGAAAAAGAACAAATTTTGAGAGAAAAATATAGAAATAAAAATCAAACCTGAGATCGGCAATTCATGCAAGTTCCGGCGGAGAGAAGGGAGAAACAAGTAGGTGGTGGGATGGAATCAAGTGGGGTTTTTGATTGAGCAAAGAAAAGCCCTTTTCAAGTCAAACAAAGCAAATAAGGTTGAAATGAAAAAGTAGTGATCTTTTCTAATTTAATCAATGTTGGGAAAAATAAATATTGAAAAAAAAAGGAAAGAAAGGGAAAGAGGAGAGAGAGAGAGAGAGGCATTGGTCAAACGTACCTAAACTCTCATTTAATTAGCTTTTATTACTTAACTGCTTCTTATACTATTAAATGCAATCCTTACATTCCTTTTTGACTTTTTTGCCCTTCAACTTCTTCCATATTTGCCATTTTGTGAGAATCTTTTGATGGCATCAACCCAATCTTATACTCTCTCCGTTTCATAATAAAAGTAGTTTTAAAAAAATACACGCTTATTAAGAAAACTAATAAAATTATAGATATACCCTTATTAAATATGCACCTTGGTAATTTGCAATAATTAGCATGTGAGAGAAATTACCTTGAAATTGTGATTGTATAATTAAGATGAGAGAGAAATGAAAGGTTAATTTTGGAAGAAAAGTTATAAATATGCATACAAAGTCAACAATTACACTTATTTTGAATAATTAAAATGTTTCTAAAACGACTTTTATTATTAAATAGAGGAAGTATTTAATAAAGTGTTCGCCAAGGGGAGACGTTTGTGGTTCCATTTTTACTATTTTAATATTGTTATAACTTATCTTATCCACATATTTATATAGATCATATATAAATATGAATGACTTAAAATAAAATTGAAATAGCAAAAATAGAACAAGTAATCTAATCCCAATTATTAGGGATGGCAATTCCAAATCATGGTTAAAACTGCTTTTTAAGAAATTAAAATAATACAATGATATTTTTTAATTAAATTCATAACTTAGGTTCAGGTTTACTTACAATCCTTATAAACAAAACGATGTCGTTTTGTTTAAAATAGTTAGGTCTGAGTCAACATGAGCCTAGCCCATAAACTAACTCGTTAAAAGTACTTGGATTTATTCCCATGTGTCGACAATTGTCATCCCTGCCAATTATTGGTATTGCAATTTATTATAGCTATATTTATTTTTATAATGATATCTATTATTTATAATTATTATAATTATGTTTAAACTATAAGAAAATTTTAAATTTTTATTTTAAATTATAATTTGTCATTTTCTGACTTGGATTTGGGGAGAATCTCTTAATTATATCAACCTATTCTTATTTTTGAATGAATTGTTATCCTTATTACAATTTATCATAATTAATTAAATATCTAAATTTTAAAAATTTTAATTGAGTGATTAGTATTTTAGAACTTAAACAATTTAATTTAAAACATTAATTTTTGCTAACCAATAGATATTCACGTGATATCTAGCAATGTTTTAAAAACTAAATCGGTTTGAATTTTATAGTGAAATTCTTGAACCAACTAACTCTTTAGTGCGATTTTCAATTTTTAATTTGATTTAGTCTATTGATTTTATTGATTAATTGATCAATTAATCAATTTTTATAAATTAAAACAAACCAAAAAATTTTATTTGACAATCTATTTTTTAATTAAACTTTAAAATTTTCGATAAGTAAAAAGAATCTTTTTCAATTATTTTTTAAAATCGTTAATTTTATTCAATTTAACGAGACTTTTATTGTGAGTTATTGTTGATGTTTAATTTTATTTAATATTTAATCAATTTCATAACAGCTTAATACTAGTTAAACTTTTTAAATTTTAAAGCTTCCGTTTTATCTATTTAACTTCCAATCTATTTTTGAAAATATAAATATTTAGTAAAAACACCGCGTCATTAAAAACAATCTTTTTAATCAAAAATTGATAAATTTTAAAATTTTGAACAATAAATTAATTTTTTAAAAATAAAATATTTTAAATGAATTAAAATTTATCGTAACTTTATCTTCCTCGAAGCAATCCCTGTGTGGCTGTGTTAATGATTATGAAAGATGAATGGAATAGTTGGACTAACTAGTTGAGAATGGGGGTTGGGAGGAGAATTTGTAGGAGAGTGAAGCCCAAAATAGTAAATTCATGAAAGTGTCACGGTTTTCAAAGAAAGGCACCTCCATTGAAGTGATAAGAATCATAAGATAGTCAAACTTTTGAAAAAAAGTTTATGATATTTAATTATTTATAATTATATAATTTTTATTTTAAAAAAAGTTAGAACAATATATGCATTTACCCTGACTCTAAATCTTTTATTTCAGTTATATGTTTCATTAAATCTTATCTATATATTTATATACCAGATTTTTTATTTCTTCGTTTAAATTATGTTCTATTAAATCTCATTTATATATTTACGTACGATTCGTATAAATATGTAGGTAAGATTTAATAAAAAATGATAAAAACATGATAATTAGAACAAGACATTTAATCCCGTGACTTTGTCCTTTTTAGGTTGGCATTATATCCTGTCTAAGGTCCTGTTTTAACCTTACTTTTATCTTAAATTTACGTCTTTAGATTGAAGATCAGAGGCTAAAGTCATTTTCTATCATACCGAAAGTCCTTAAATCTCAATTAAAAGGAATATGTGTTAAAATATACCGACGTGGTTTGATTGGATGATAGAATTTTTAAAAAATCATAATTATTTTTAATAGTCAAACGTTGTAGTATAGTAAGTAGATCAATGATTAGTAAAGTTGATCACGCATCTGGGGCTTTAGTTTCAAGTTTAACTCAAGGGTACAAAAGAAAGTTTTAATGTAATATTTTAAAAATTAGACCGAACGTTAAACATGTAAAATAAAAATTTAAAAGCTTAAAGGATTAAATTAGTATTATACTGTTATAAAATTGATTAAAGATTAAATAAAATTTAAAATATAATTTAATAAAATTAATCGAAAAAGATATTATTAAATAAAAATCAATTGATTTATATAAATTAATCAATGATTAAAAAACTCAATCGGCTTAATGCTTGATCTGTAAAAATTTTGAACTGTTTAACTTTTTTTTTGTATAATCAGGATATCTCCTGCTGGACGTGAAAACTAATCCCTTCGTCACGGAAACTCACACTAAGCAGTAAATGGTTAGCCACGAGATTCGCTCTATTCTCATGAGTGGGAGATCAAACCCGCTACCACATGATTAAGGAATGAGATGAGCTACCACCACGCCACACCTCGTGGTTTGAACTGTCTAATTTTTTAAAATCTTAAACTATCTAATTTTTCGATTTAGTTTCCAATTTTTTAGTTTAATTTATTTTAATAACTAATGTTATTAAAAATTCATCTATTTAATCGATCAATTTTTTTTAATTAATAAATTTTTATAAACTAAAATAAATCAATTAATTTTTATTTAAGAATATATTTTTTAATTAAACTTCAAATTCTTCTATAACTAAGGATAATTTCTTTCAATCATATTTCAAATTTCTTAGTTTTATTCAATCTTTAACCAATTTTACGTTAGTCTAATACCGATATAATCTTTTAAACCTCAAATCTCTTATTTTATTAATTTAACTTCCAATTCAGTTTTTAAAATATTGTCCTTAATTAATAAATTGATTAGTTTTTAATAATAATTTATTAATTAAAGGTAATATTCTTACGATTGAACCGACTTTTTTAATCATTGAGTAAAACCCAATTTGCCAGCCCTAGTTATCAACCCAGGCCTATCCAGACAATCCCTTTTCTTTCAGAAATGCAAAATTGAAAAGCAAAAGAAAAGAGAGTTTTGAAGGATGATGACATTATGAAATTCTGCCCATAACTCCTTTTGATACAAAAACTATAGAAAGAAAAATAATGTTACTTATTATACACATGTTAACGAAAAAGAGGCCTATGCATGCAATCTCAAACCTGGAAAAGAAAGAACAAATGAAAATTATAATGATTATACAAGAAGAAGAAACTTTGTATTTCTATATCTATGCATGGTCGCTTTGGCTTTGATCATGTCCAGGATCGAAGTTATCATCTTCACCTCTGCTTTCTTGCTCCTGAACACCACCAGATGCCAATTGGCAATCATCATGGACTCGTCCTTCACTCTCTCCAGTTTGTGCGAGCAAATGAGACGCTGAGCTTGCTTGTTGCTCGGATACCAAGCTTGTAAGACCATTCTGCTTCAGATATGTCTCCAGTGGAAGGCTTGCTACCTGAAGAAGACTCATCATGCTCATTCCGGTAGACCCGATTCCTACCTGTGATTCCTCTTCACGGTCAGGTTGGCAATTTAAGTCTATATGTCCCTTATTGGTGTCAGGAATTTTGGTTGACGGATGGTTGCTGGGGCTTTTAGATTCTAAATCGTTCGCTGACCTACCTTCATTCTCTGAAGGATCCAATACAAGTTTAGAACTGCTCTCTACTTCTGCTTCATCTTTAGGAGCAAATAAATGCTGATTCCTCTGAAGAGCAATTTCTGCTTCACGCTCTGATTGACGCTTCTTCTTCCTCATCATTAAGGTTTTAAACCGACGCTTAACCGTCATGCAGACATTGCACGTGCATGTGGGCTTGTGCTTGCCCTTACCACTTGGAGGTTGGATGCACACAATGCAGGAGCAACCTGGACGATGCCTAGGGTGTTTGGTTGTGGTAGCTACCTCCGGTGTGGTGGTGCTGGGATCATTCACATCTCCTAGAATTGCTGCATTGGCCAAGGCATCTAGTCCAGATGATGATTCATTCTCCTGAGCTGGCCTATAACAAATTATTCTTCGTTTCTTGAAATCTATACAAAATACAGAACAATGTAACAATATCACCATATTTTCTATTCAATTCTAGGGAAAAAGCCTAAAACAAATGGGAAATGTTTATTTAACAAAGAAGAAAGAGGAAAATGGGAATTTGTTAGCCACTATAATTCTTACCCTTATATTGCCCCAGGAAGTTCTCCAGTTCCCTTGGGCTCAATTCATCTGGAGAAGAGCATGAGCACCTGAAGCTATTTGCTATGAGATTTCCAGGGAAATTGCTTGTCTCACATTATCAATAATAAATAAAAAAATGCTAGATTGTTTTGTTGACCTGCTTTGATCCCAAGCATTGTCCATGCATGTCCACGTGGATGGAAGAAGAAAATCAACAGGCACCCTCCGCCACTTAGAGCAATTATCACATTGAGCCCATTGCTCTTGTCCCCTGAACAGAAGATCAGAAACAAAGATAATCATAAGAACTATAATCTGAAACTGCGGTAGGGGAACGAATAACAGTCTTTCAGGAATTTTGGAACCTAAAGCATAAGTCTAGTCAGGAACTTGGAACCTGACGCCGTTCGGCAGTTTGTAATAAAGATGTTACGAAAATGACTAACTTTCATTGAAAGATTGTGTAGCATTGGGATCTTACTTATTAGGATTTAGGAATACCAGCAATCAAGAAGTTTGCTTCATGACCAAAACAGAAACTATCCCGATTAGGCTCAAGTGCTTGCATAAATCTATGACCATAATTATGTAGCTATGAAAACATCAAATGGTGAACAGGATCCTTACCCAATTGAACGAACTACGAAAACACTTCGCTTGCCAAAGACTGGAGGTTCCTGCATGCAAGAGAAAAGATCTAAGAATCATAAATTCGTTCACATGGAATTTTTAAGCAAATTTCATAATTTCTGGGACTTCTAAAAGATTGCCCAGTAAAGGACTGAATCAATTGATGGAATAATTGTAAACTTCAAAAGTTCAGTATGAGCATGCCTGCCATTTTCCCTGTATCATTTTGTGATACTACCAAGTGGTACATCATAAAGGAAGTGCAGGAAAAAAAACAACTTCAAATTGCTTGCAGACCCAATTTCATTGATTCAAAATTGTAAGTATCCAAAAGTTACTCGTATATTTATGAATAGGCATGTTCAAACTAAGTAATTAAGATACACAACTCACTTCATATTCTTCAAAATCATGATCCTCAATTGTGACGATGCTTGGCTTAACACTTGGTGGTGGGCGGAGCAAATCTTGTGCCTCTTCCCATGTAAGCTTAAGCTCCAACGCATCAAGGCTATCAAATAACAATCTCTTACTTTTAGACCCAATATTTCGCATTCTTTTTCTTTCAGGAACCAGCAGTGACGGAAGAAGCAAGCTGTCCCTTGTCCTGTCCTCAAGCTTCTCAGATTTATTCCAGCTTATATCACCACCAGCTGAATGCAAATGTTTTGACAGTGCGCTTAAAGGTGTTTCGGTGCTTCCTTTCAGTGACTGAAGAAGGCCAGAGTAACCACTCATTATAGGTAGGTTCTCAAATACACCCGAAAAGAAACTTTCACTTGAATAAACGCCATTAGGAATGGCGGGTGGTTGGCTTTCCTGCTTATTTAGTAATTTAAAAAAATCAATATTCAAGACCAAGTTTATTAACTCAAAAATTGAACCTGGTTTTTACCTGCATTGTGATAGAGTTTGATGCTTTTCTAAAACCCATAACAAGTTTCCCTTCTGGATCCATACGGCTAAATGTTACTGCATTAGGGAAAATATAATCATACAACAAGCCGACCCATATAACTTCAAAATCCTAGAAGAAGACAAGAATAAACCGGTGACAAAACCAGGCATGGATTGCACTCATTCTGCTATGATAAAGAAACTGAACAGACAATGTCACAAGTATATTGGCAAAGGAATGGCAATCCGAAATCTATAGTTATAGCTTTTATAACATGAATAAAAGGAAAGGAATGCGACAGACTTCAAAACTGTGATATCATACTATTTACCAAGTCAATCTTGCATTCAGAACTGTGAGAGCAGTAGGGAAGAAAAGATACCGGTGTCTCCAGCTTGCAATTGCATGGACTGTATACAAGGAGTTACACCCTCCAAAACATACATTCTGCTGTTGTTATTAGGCCAAAATCTAAACTGGAATACCCACTCCTTTCCTTTAACATCTTGAATTCTTAAAGGAAGGCCCTCCGGCTGAGAGATGGGAGGAAAATAAGCCTGCAGAGCAGCTTATTATCAAGTAATATGCTGTAAACAAAACTAACGAAAAGCCTTTAAACATGAAAAAACTTACTTCAGCACATGCTTTAGGTAGAACTAAACGACCTATACGACCAGCATCACTTGCACTGAGAACCTTTTCGAATAATGGCACAATGGTTGAGTTTGTACTATAAGATGACAAGTTAAGGCTACCATCATCTAAGTAGACAGACAGGCTTGAAAATCAAATATGTAACACCAAAGGTAAAAGACATTAAAAATATTGACAAAAAATAAGGATGGGAAAAAGAAAAACAGAAATAAGAGGAAGAAATTGAATAATCATGTTCAATCGCAAAACAATGAGCCTATATAGGTCCTGAACAACCATAACATAAATAGAGAGCTTATCTTTGAACCAAATCACGTGATGAAATGAAATCGCGTAAACATATCCCTTAAGAAATGGAATATGAAAACTATTGGCTCCTAAAATAGTTGAAATGTATGCCATACGTATAACAGTGACGCATGGTTTTTTGCAGGCTAATAGCAGCAACTTTGATGCTTAAACGACATAGTGATGGATACTCTCCAGATATTTGCTGCAATTCTTGATCAGTAATCCTAGGCCAATATCGTGGAAGCAGTTGATTTCGCCCCCGCCCTTCAACTGGTGGTCTAGCAACACGTATCTGTGAAACCATGCCAGCATTTGCCCCTAAAGCGGTAGGAGGGCTCGACTTCGGAGGCTTGGGCAGTAGATGGCGGGACCTTAACCCCTGTGCAAGTGACGAGGATGCCTTACTTTGCATCCTTTCATCAATAGCAGTTCCGGGAAAGAAATTTGGATTTCCTAAAGAAGTACCAAGGGTAATACTTAAATTTGTCTGTGCCAATGGGTCATGTAGATCTTTTGCTGCAATAATAGATTTACCAGTCTCTGACTTGGCAGGTTGTGAAAATCCATTAGATGCTTGGTCAAATTTTGGTGAACTTGTGCTTCCGATATCTCCCCCCGGAAGTAGTATATTTTCCTGTTTCATTTGGTTAACGAACCCATTTGCCTCACCATTTCGCAACTGAAATATATGTCTCATGCCTTCGGCCTCAGCAACACTTGTTATCTTCCTTTCACCTTCACTTTGGGAGTCAGTAGTAAATTGCGGTTCATTGGCATTGTTAACTTTTGATGTTCCAACTCCATCAGACTTTTCTTCTCCCTTATCCTATCCAAATACAGATCTCACAGTGAATACTTGACAAACTTGCATAAAACCCATGTACAGCAATAATCTAATGTGCTAGGAAGAAGCAGATTTTTGCCATATTGTAAGAAATTGTAAAACATTGACCAGAAAATAAGAATCTTGACCCTATAAGAATCACTCTTAAGTACCTCAAACTTGTCCTGCTAATATCCTTGTTGCTTTTATATTAAGGATGTGGTTTAGTGATAACAAGCATTAACGGAGATAGAGCAGGGGAGTTTAAATGATTAATTAAAACAAATAGTTACAACTCTCACAACTAAATACTATTGTATGTTTGAAGCTAACAAGAGCATATACGCCTAAAGTGTGATGTCACCAATTATTTTACGTTTCAAGTATTACATATAATTAAGCCGAGATTGTACTTACGGAGTTGTCTACTGGAACTTTAGGACAGCTTATACATTTCACACCACCCCCATCAAGTAGCTCAAGGAGAAACATGGAAGCTATGCATCCACAATGGAGACGCTGCAAATGCCAAATTCAATTAAATCGTGATTTGATTAAAAGCTACAAATAACATGATAGAGACACCATCAATTTACCTTGCCACAAGAAGAGCAATGTCTCCATCCAGAATCCTCTGCATGGTAAACATCACAGAAAATCGATTGTTCATATGCAGACCTAGTCCCAAAAGAAAACCACCAAAAAAGAGAGAACTGTTAAAAATATTACAATTACTTCCATAGAAAATCAAGGAAAACAAAACAAAAAAATTTAATCGATAAAGAAATTAATGCAAATACCGAATAATGAAAGGTAATGCTAAAACTTCGACGTAAGCAGAATCTCATAATCCTCACAAGGAGCTATTCGAGAGATTTCTATGTTTCATTTTGACAAAGTTAAGTATTACAAGAATAAAGAAATAAATGAGAGGTAAAGTTAAGCATAAGCAAGAAAATCAGAAACTTACCCGCACTTATTGCAGAGAGTAGCAACTTCTCCAGATCGCAGAGCCCAGCCTTTCATCGACCCGGTCGACGTCGAAGCTCCGCATAACGTGTTCATGCAAGTGTTAGACATGGAGTTGTTGGCCATCTTTAAGCTTCAATAGCCCAATCCAATCACCAATTACAAATCCCCTAGCAAATCCATTTCCCCAATGATTCAGCCCCAAAATCGATCGGTCAACTAAAATGGTCAATAATAACAACACGAGGACGACGAGAAAGAAAATCAAGTAAGCAGAAGCTAAATGACTGACTGACCTATCTCTGTCTCTCTCGCTAGTCGTGTGGTCCTCCAAGACCGCTTCAGACTCTGGGTAGAGCAGAGACAGCTCATTCGATGTCGGCGGTGAAAGCTTCACTCATCTCATGGACGTTGAATAACTAACCAACGGGAGGCAGGTAGGAAGAAAGTAGGTGCAGGGTGGCCGGAGGAGCGAAACGACGGCGTGGAGTTCAGTTCAGGGAGAGGAAAGAGAAATTAACAAGTGCATGCAAAGTAAAAGGAAAACAGAATGTTTAGAGAGAGAGAGCGAGCGCGTGTGTGCGTTTGGTTGGTAACATACCAACAACAACTACAAATGCATGCACGATGATACTTCAAGAAACGGCTAAGTCCTCTCCGTTTTTTTTTCCTTCCACATTTACCCTTCAAAAATGGAATTATATATAATTATCAGGGTTTTTAAAATAAACATTCTTAATAATTTCATAAATTTCAAAAAAATCTTTGTATTTTAAAAATTTTAAAATAATTCTTTTTATTGTTTACTTTTGTTAATTTTATTACTTTTTAAGCAATAAGTTACATTCTCTAAATAAATAAATGAATATTCACTTTATAAGATATTTAATAATTAAACTAAGGCAGTAATCAACTTGAATTGATTAAAATTTAATAAATTAAGATTGCATTAATTGAAGAGAATGATTCAACTTGAACAATCTCGAGTCTGCAACAATAACAATAACAACAATTTAGTATGACGTGTGAGGTTTGGGAAAGTCCTGTAATATGCAATTTTATCTCTAACTATTCTAGAGACTATTTCAACGTATAGTCTATTGAATCAAAATAATACCATTTAACCTATATTATTGATGACTAATTTGATTTTGTTGATATTCACACAATGACTAAGGTTATATTTAGTTTGACGTAAAATTTTTAATAAAATGGAATTGAATGAAATGGAATGAAATGTAAATAGATGTAATATTAGAAAATTGTTGTTTTAGAGGAATTAACGAGCTCATAATATAATATAGTGAAATATTATTTCAATAAAGGGTTTATAATATGATACAGTGTAAAGTTGTTTGTCGTTTTACATTCCATCATAAACTTCCTAGATCGGAGATTTTTCATTTTTACTGTTTATGATAGAATAAGATGTAACATGAAACTGTCATCTTTCATCTCATCTCATTTCATTATATTCTATTATAAACCATTCTCATAAACGTTTAAATAATATTATATTATATTTCATTCAATTAATAAACCCCCAATCAAATATAGTGTAACATTTACTAATACGAAATAAAGTAATTTTAAATAGAATAACATACTTTATAAATCATAAATTTAAATAATCAAAATAATATTATCTTTAATGTCAAAATTAACAACATTTTAATTGTAATCTAATTAAAATTTGAATTATTAAAATTCGATGATAAAACACGAGCATGAGTTATTCGACTTGAATTTTATTAAAATTTAATTTAAATTCGAGTTATAAATAACCTATTGAAACACACATGAAATTAATTTTATTTTCATTGGATCAAAATATATTGATTTTTATAAGTTTTTAAAATATAAGATGTTTTTGGTATAATTTATAAAAGTATGGAATCTATGGATGAGGTTAGTGTCTTATTATTAATTGCAATCAAGAGAGACGTGGACCACTACAATAATCCATATCTGTAAGTAATTAAAATTTAATAATGATAAATAAAAATGGGGGAAGCGTAAAGTGCGCCACTAAGGCGCCGAATTATTAATATCAACGCATGTAATGAGTGCAAGAGGATAAAATTACGAGAATGTCCTTCTTCGGACCGAAATTTTTAATGTCAGGTGTTAGTTAACGATAATAATAACAGTCATTTGCGTTGAATGGAATTTTTTGTTGGTGGGTATTTTCATTTAAAGTAATAGTGCACATTAATTTAATTATTAATTTTTAAAATATATAAATTATATTAAAATATTAAATTTATTAATACCATTAATAAATAGACATTTACTTCTATTAATACGTAGAATTTGAAGAGGTCTTTAAGTACCTAATTTTATTTTAACTAATAGAAAGAGTATTTTTGATTAAAAATAATAAAATACAAATGAAGAAAATTAATAAAAGATATATATTAAGATAATAAAGTAATTTAACAAATACAAAATAAGATAAAGAGAAAAACAAAATATAAAATAAATAAATAAATACTTGAATAAGATAAAAGACAAGTAAATAAATAAAAAATTAATACAAGAAAATATTTAGATTGAGTAAGGAGATACATCAACCACAAAACTTAGGTACTCACAGATTTGGACTACGTCAGACATACCTTGTTATTTTTATTTTATTTTATTTTTATTTATTTATGTATTTATTGTAATTTTATTGATATAATAATTTAACGTGCTAGTTTTATCTTTTTTTTTGTTGTAACTTGCATTATTCTTACATTGTCTCATTTACATGCAGATTTATTGGGAACAACCTCTCTATTATGTAGAAGTAAGACTGCGTACTATTAAACTTCCTCAGATATTATTTTATTGGGGGACTTTAGACTGGTTGTGTGATGACGATGAATCTCACTGATACATAGAGTCTTAAAAAGTTCAGTAGTATGCACAACCTTATTCTTAATTAATAGAGAGATTAAAAGGAATGTTTATATTAAATAGCTAAAAGGAATGCAATATGTATTAAATATTTAAGCTAAAAATAATTCATAAAGCTTAAATTTTCTTATTTATGACGTCATATTACGGAATGGGAGGTAAGAGTTACCTACCACGCTGAAAGAGAAACGCCAACTCACGCGCCCGAAGACTTAGCAGTCACGTCTGACTACTCAGTCAGCACGCGTGGGTAATGCGCCTGGATTAGGATTTCATTGTCGCCTGTTAAAGGGGCCCCAGGAGGAGCAAAAAATAATGATCAGCATCATGATCGTGTGATCACGACCCCATCATTGTCCTTTGCGTGTGATCTTACGGCTTGTTTGGAATTGGGCTCCACCAAACTCGTGTGAAAATTTAACACTCGATTCGACCAACCAAACGTTACCTAACCTAAGATGTCATGAT
>JANZLD010000005.1:1250269-1267638 GCA_026413575.1 Erythroxylum carthagenense | reverse complement strand
GTTTATTAATTAATTGATCGATTTTTATAAATTAATAATTCTATAAATTAAAATAATTAAAATAATTCTTATTTAATAATTTTTATTAAACTCTTTTGTTATCATATTTGAAATTTATTTAATTTTTATGTAAAGAACATTTTAATCTTTTTTTGGAATGAAAAAGAGAGAATACACTAAGTATATTACATGACTAATCTAATGAAACAAACCCTACACATGTCCTCCATAAAGAATGAGAGGCACCCTATAGATGTAGTATTAAAAGTGGTACTTCTTAACTCAAAATAAGCGGCGACGTTGGCGAGCTAGTTTGTACACTGGTTGCCCTCTCTGTAAATATGGCGAGATACAACTACCTAGTTCTGAGCAAACATCTTGTTGATACCTATGATTAGGAAATTGTGAAATATTATCCTTTTAGTTGAGGAGGACAGGATAGTAGTAACCGTTAGAGAATCCACCTCTAATTCAACTCGACAATAACTAAGATCCCAAAACAAGCTTGAATTCAGAGAAGACTCTCCAAATTTTCGCAAAAATAGAAGAGTACCGGCCAATATTCTAAATAAAATCTCAAAGCCAAGCATTTGTGCTATTTCAAATAAGTCCACCTGTTGAGGTCGAAAAGAACGTTCATTTGTATACTCTATCTGTATTTAGCTTTACCCAACTATACGAGGATTTAGACCGGCCTATAAATTGTACAATTCAAAGTTGGTGGCCAATATTTGCTCTACCTTGTTAGACCCAAAGCTTGTAAACCTACTTTCGAAGAAACATTTTAATCTTTATCCTAACGTTTTGATTTGAGCAAAAGCAGACCACCGTAACTACAAAGCTTGACTTACAAGTGACTTGTGGTCAAAGGTACATTAAAGATCCCTTCCTTAGTTCCATGACTCAGGTCGTCATGTCGTTTAGGAAGTTATTAGGAGCCCTAAAGACTCTCCCTCTTATTTCCCTCGTTATTTTCGCCTCTCTTGAGTCCCTGTGTTCAGTGACTGTCCACTCTGGTTTGAAAGAAGAAAAGAAGCATGGGAATGAGTGTGGCAATTGAATTGTTATCTATTGGAAACCCTAGGCCTAATCCTATTCCAGTTCCCCAAAAAATGGCTTCTTTGTACTGTTCTTCTTCTTCAATGGCTTTGGCTCCATCTTATCTTCGATTCAAGTCTCTCCTTAGGCCTAGACATCATCTTACTCTTTTCTCCACTAACCCTCCTAAAGGCCTCGGCTTTGCCCTTTCTTCTCCTTTTCTCCACCGACCGGTTGTCTCATTCGCCGCCTCCCATGAAGAATCGGTGAGCTAACACCTTATCTCGATTCTCCCTCCGTTTAAAACCTATTTGTTTTTGTAAAGTTGGTTTCTTTCTGGAAATTGAAATCTGGGTCTCTTTTATTTCCTGTTTTTTTAGCTTTGTTTTGTATAGAATATGGTGGTTGTGAGCTAAATATTTTAATTTTGTTAACTTGGTATCGTAAAGATTGGACTTTTATTCTCTTTTTTCTTCATATGATTTTAGAAGCCTTCTGAAATTGAAGTGGAGAAAGAGAGGGATGATCTGAAATTGGGAGCTGAAGGATCAGATGAAGAATGGAAACAGACCCTCGAGGCTTTCAAAGAGCAAGCTTTGAAGATGCAAAGTGTGTCACAAGAAGCTTACGAAGTTTACTCTAAGAGAGCTAAAATCATTCTTGAAGAAACTTCGGAGCAGTTAAGAATTCAAGCTGAAAAGGCCAGGAATGATTTAAGTGTCCTAGCTAAGGAGATTGGTGAAGAGGGTAAGGAATATCTATCAACAGCTGCTGTGAACTCCCCTGAACCAGTCAAGGAGATTGTGCAAACATTTTCTTCCATTGACGACATTAATGATATCTCTAAAATCCAAGATTTTCATGTTGGAATACCTTATGGTAAGAAGAGTTTTACATATTTTCTGATGTTGTTATACGGTCCTCCTGTTTGCTGCATTGTAAAGACTATATTGAAGTGGTTGCATATTGGATGTTTGGATTAGATGAGTACGTTCTGAGCGAGTGGATTATACTTTGCAGGCTTGCTTCTTTCTTTTGGTGGTTTTCTGTCCTTCATGATTACGGGAAGCTTATCTGCCATAAGATTTGGGGTGATTCTTGGCGGTGCCCTTTTGGCACTCAGTGTATCAAGTTTGAGATCGTACAGAAAAGGAGAACGATATCCTTTTGCCTTGAAAGGACAGACAGGTTAGCATACTCTTCTTTTCTATGATAATGGTATGGTAAGAGAAAGGTTGTTATCTGTTAGCTTCGTACTTTATTATTTAGAGTGATCATTTCTTAGTTATGATTCGACCGAGAGGTCTGATTCATAGACTTTGCCTCAAAGATTCGAATGATTAAGTAGTTTTTTCAGCTTGAACATTCCTTTCATTTCATGGGACACACTACAAGACTTCAATTTTTAAAGAAACTCATTTTCTTCAAAAAAGAATGTACGTATATTTAGAATCAAGTAATGAAAAATATGAAAAATAAGAGACTATTTGTAAAATCTGTTAAAAATGTTGCATGATACATAGATGGGGACGAATTATAGCAATTTGTCCCTACCTAAACATAAACAAAGAAAGGTATAATCTTTCAACACAGTAGCTCTCTAAAAGTTCCATATACGAAATCAAAGGGTTAGAATTAGACAAACTGCTGAACATCCATGAGAAGCTGTCTGGCCGATTCATGTCTTAGGTCACGTTTAAAAGTCTGTGGATGAAGATCCACAGAAGCCATTGATAAAGGAATGTAGTATAATGATCATTTCGTACTTGTTTGTGGATGCAGTTTGGTTATTAGGTCTTTCATTTGAGGAAGATTGACTGAATTTATGTTTCTGATTTAATTCTCTGTTTGGTGTAATAAATATTGGTCTTGAGGTTTCTATTTTCTTTTTGTTGCAGCTATAGCAGGTATAATCTTCCTTAGAGAGCTGCTTTTGCTGTCTCAGGTAGAATCTTTCTGCACCCACATGATATCATTTTCTTGACTGCTTTATGCATGGAGTGTGCTTGTTAACTAATTTTTTCAATTCCTTTTAGCAGAGAGCTTCGTTTCTTAAACTTTTGGCAACTGTCATAAGGTACCTGAATCCCTCTCACTCATTTTCGACCTTTCTCTTTTTCATATTCTCTGTTCCTTGTTGATTCTTGAAAGTTGTTCTTGTATATGTTAAGCCTTCGCATCAGCTTGAAATGGAATTTCAATGTGTAGATCTTCATGAACAAGAGTTTGATAAATACTTTACTTTGGTTTGCAGTGGTGCAACGGTTGTGTTTTATATTTATCGGATCAAATTGAACCGGAAACAGGTGAAACCTTCTGACTTGGGACAAGGAGCAGAAAACTGAATGCATCTGCACAAGTCATCCTTAAAACACTCTATACATTGTTTTCCATCAATACGACCTCTCCTATCTACTCACTGATAAAAGGTTCAACAAGATTACAAAGGTAGAAGAAGAGAAAGATTATGATTTTAGACGAAACATTGGAATCTGTAAGAGTGGGTTTTCCTCCAATGTCAGTCTGTGGTGGCTGAGCAAGACTCGAGTTTGTGTTATCTTTTCCCAGCAGTAGCTGTGTCACAATGGATGATGTCCAATTTTTGCTCTAAATTGTTGGCTAGTTGAATGCATAAATTAATATGACGAAAATGGTTGTTCTTGATGTCAGGGTTACTGTTATGTCACGATTTTGCAAAGCAAGCCATCAATAATAGTTGTTAATTTTCATAGTTGTAAGTAATGATTGTTAATGTTCATAGTTGTAAGTAATGATTTTAAGATAGAATAAAAGGTTGATGACAGAAACAGGTTAGGAACGGAAATTTAAACAGCATGGCGAAGGAAACAAGTAACGCTAGATTGATCCTACCAAAAAAAAACTTCCAGATTTCAGGCTCAAGGGCACCTTTTTATCCAAAATCTGAGAATGGAGGTGGTTAACTTTTTAGCAGAGAATAACAGAAAAGCAACATAGTGACCTATGAGAACAATGACAGAAATTGAAATTCTAATTATACATCAATATAAACTTTTGAGTGCTGCTGAGACTGATCAGCATCATTTACAAAATATGTACCTTCTTCTAAACACAGAGGAGTGAGGAGTGACCAAGTGCAGGAATTGCCTAATCATCAATCAAACATTAGCAAATGGAAACACTACTTCCCGCTCTTCATCAAGTTCTTCAGATATCGAACCGTGAATGATGGTGTGATGGTGTCTCTTCTCGGCTATCCAAGGGCATGTACTGTGCCATAATTGCTCGTATCTCTGAATCCATGTATCTCTGCAGAATGATCTCTATCAGCTAAAACTCAAATGCGTTGGTATTGACATCTTAAGCAAACATATCAAACAAACCACGTTAAAAAATTTTAGTCCAGTATGAATTGTGCACCCTCTGTCAAAGTTGGACAATCAGCACAAGTTCTTAATTGGTAAATAATGACAGAAACAGCTGCATACCCGGATTCTATACTTGTATACTGCATATCCAGCAACTCCGGCCGCAGCTAAACCAAGAATGATTATCCATGCAAAGCTCCAGCTAACCTCTGTTCTTGATTCTTTACCTGATGCATGAAACGAGTTACTTAAGCTGTTGGTGAATACCCCTAGCGCATGAGATGGAAGTACTATAAAATATGATGCTAGACCCAAAAAAACCATATCCAAACTTCCTGAAATTAACTTCTACAGCTTGATGCTTATCTATTCGGCATCTATTATTCGTCAAGTGAATGCTATTAGATGAGCAGAAAATTCTAACAAGCTTATATGAATAGAAAATTTCCACATGCTAACACCCAGAAAAAATGTCGAACTCAAAACAAACAAAATAAATTAACTGGCATTAGGTTGAACTACATAGAAATGCAATACAGAAACATATCAAATTTGAAGATATATGAAGCCATGATAAACTAAAACTGGGGTTGTGGTGAAGGTTATCCATTTTGTCGAAAATACCAAAACTGTGTCAGTAAACAACAATAACAAAAGCAGTGGACGGATACTTACTTATGCATGTATCATGTTCTCGCATGTACAACAAACCACCGCTACAACTGCACTCATAACTGCCCCATGTGTCCTTGCATTTGCAAGCAGGACATTGGCAGGCCAGTTTCCCTTTGCACTCGTCCACATCTAGAAAACAACCAAAATTGAGAAAACTTTATAGTGAACCAATCTGTTTTAACAACTAAATCCCCCATATCTGGACACTTCTAGGATTGATTTTTCTTTAGACCCATCTAAGCATCGCAAAACAATGTTTACTAGTCATTCTGATAGACATTACCGCATGTCTTATGTGGCTTAGGACTCGGCAAAGTTCAATGGTGTGTCAAACAAACTTTATCAACATGAACTCCTCAACAACAAATGCATGGAATGAATATCTTATGAAGAATATATCCATGCTATGCATTTTGAATCAGTACATGCTAATGCCATAAAATTTACCATAAGCCTTCAACTAAGGCTCTCATAACTGTTTGGTCTTTAGTGTCAAAACTATTTAACGTGATAAGAAACTTCAGGTGCAGAAGAAGTAACAAAGAAAGTAATCAAGTTAAAATGAAAGAAACTTGAACAAGGAGGCATGAGGAACAAGACAGGCGAACCAGTTGATTATCCAGTACTCAATATGACATCACATGGTATAGTCAAGGGAAGAAATAGTACCCTCACATATGTTGACTCCATCACCCTTGAATCCTGGAGGACACTTGCAACCTTGTGAATTATCATCCTAGGAAATTAATTAGATTGCATAGCATAAGAATCTCCAAAACAAGGGCTCTTAAAGAAAACATTGAAGAAAGTACAAAAGAAGTAAAGTAGGTCTGTATAGTTCAAAGTGGGAAAGCTTACAGTGCAAGCAGTGAAGGTTCTATCATCTTGGGTTTTCTTCCAACATCCTCCATTATTAATTTCACAACGCAAACGACCTGAAGCTGTTTGCAAAACAAGCATGAATGAGAATACATAAAGAAAATACTCATATATGATTCCAACTCAGAAGTGATGGTTTAAGGATTCTGACATCAGGTGGAGGAACCAAAGTAAATATAAATGCTTATGCATTCCTTCTTTGACACCACAAAAACAACATTAAAACTGAAGAAATAGTTTCAGGAAAAATTAGCTTGGCATCCCTTAATGTAGCAAATACAAGCAAAGGTTATGTGCACCTGTTTCCTGAGGTAAAGCTGACATCCCATGGAATAAGACATTAAGGCAGCTAATATGATTTGTTCATGGATAATAATCAAAACTCATGGCCCCCGATTCCAATTAGAGGCCAAATAAAGAGGGAAATCAAGAACTTTAAGCAAAACATGATTTTTAAGCTAGGAATGTTGAACGGAATTTAAACAGAAAGAGAAAAGTTTCACCTTCACAATGAGTATAACCATCCCCAGTAAATTTCATGCCTTGTACCACTGGACATTCACACACTCTACCACGAAAAGTATCCTATAAAGTTTAAATCCAGAAAAGGTACTGGTATCAGTATTCAATTATTTCAAACAGTCACTGAAACGGTTGAAAGCATGTCAATACCTTGCAAGCAGTAAGGTTAGCAGCCTGGTCCTGCCAGCACCCACCATTGTTTTCCAAACATTCATTAGTTTCGATATCTGGATACATGTCACTTTAACAATTGATACCATCTCTAAGAAAAACTCATTCAGTAAGATCCTATCATAAGATGCAACACTTTATCAGTTAAACATTCATAATGACTCTATGATAATAAATATACTGCTACTACATTTCCACCTATATTAATAGGTGATGGAAGCATCTTCTCAGCAGTGCAGTCATGCACTAGAAGTATTGGTTAAAGCAACAAGCCGTAAGAAATTTATCAAAGTTTAAGTTTAGTTCTATTAAGAATAATAGTCTCAAAGATTATAACCTTCAGTTAGACATATGGCTGGTTCTGTTGTCTCTCGGAAGCCTGCACATATAGCCTTAAGAACTGCTGCTTTTTCCAACTTTCCTAGAAACAGTAAATAAGTACAGATAAGAAAAGACTAATTGGAGCAACGAGGTAGCCAACGCAAGTTCTGAATAGATCCATCTCACACCTCTATACTGCCTCTTGTTTATTACAAGGGTTGGCAGGATAGTGACATCTCCTCGATCACCTTGTCCAATCTGAAGACAAAAAGAAAACAGATGATGAACCTTTATAAGAAAGGAAATATTGGAATGTAAAATTTTTAGTTTCCATTGAACAAACCTGTGCCTCCTGCTCAGCTTTAAGAACAGCATGTTCGACATCAGCCTCAGGATTTCCTATGCATTCATCAACCTTCTTGACATCAACACCTACCAAAAAAAGCAGAAGAAAGTAAGCCGTTATTAGAAACTAGCTATCATAGGAGCTAATGAACTTTCATATATTTAAGGAAGACCAACAAATACTTTCACTCTCAGAAAATATAAGAGAGAAAACATAAAATTGGTTTTCTCCCAACATAAAATAGTTGCACAAGTAAGATTGACTAACACTTAAGCTAACTATCAAAAGATAAGAGAGAGAAAATATTAATTTAGTTTTATCCCGACAGAAATTAATTGCACTAGTTCTTTACCTACATGCTAAAATAAAGAACCCTAATGACCTACCAAGAGATTCAATAACTCGGTCAGCACACTTTTTGTTGTACTTGTTATCCTTCATTGGGCAACGTTTTGCAAAGTCAGTGACATAATCCCACCAAAGCCATGGTTTTTTATTGTCATTGGCTACTTTAAAGACACAAATTTGGCGAAGATTTTGAACCACAACATCTTTTCCATCATACCCTCTACTAAAAGTCCTGCTCAGGATCCGGAGCACAGTATCTTCCATGGTTGATGCACTGGCATTTACACTGCTTACTCAGAATGAAAGCTTCTGGACAATACCATGTTATATAGTGCGGCGTGAACTGAGTATAACCCTTCTGCTCAAGTATCTGAGCAGCACCTTTGAAGTTCTTGACAAACTCAATCTGGCCGTCACACTTTGGCCCACACTCATCATTGCTGTTTGTCCAAAACTCATACTCAACCCTCTCATCAGGATGTGGAAGTGCCTCCGTCCAATCAAGATTCATGTTAACCATATGTCCACCAGCTAAAGCCTTCTTGATACTATCCCCCAAAGACTTGCTGATGAGAGCAGAAGGGATAGTGATATTTTGCAAGCATTCAGCATCTGCATTCTCTTCTTCAGGGGAGTTCATAGTAATCAGCGGTTCCATTTTGTCATCAGCAACAAGAACAGCAGCAGCTCCTCCATTCTGTGCATTCCAAGCCTTCAAGGTAAAATAACATTCTGTATAGATAACAATCGTCAAGTCGAGAGGACCCAGTTGAGGCAGTGAGAATGAGACAACAATTAAAAGATACCCTACTGACTCTCCTCGGAAGTTCCTCCATGGGAAAGAAGAAAGGAATGCACAATTAAAACCAACGAAACGAAAAAAAAAAAGAAGGCAATTTTGAAATTAACATTAACTGTAGCTCATATACTCACTTTCCTAGTCAAAGGATAAATTTTCAGCTTGAAGCAAAGACAATAATTATCCCAATTACGGGTGGTAAATGAACTTCATTCCAAAAGCCTGTTTGGAGCAACTCATGTTAAGGACAAGACCGCATAGCTCAAAAACTTCCAAACTGGAGAACTTGAGGACATTCTGAGAAAGGGTTCTAAATTTAGATGACGATCAAGGTGACAAAGGGGGTCCGACGGCCAAAAAGTTTGGAGCACAATGAATCAACACAGAGGAACAGATAGCATACGGCAACAGTCAAGCCGTGGCCATATATAGCAGAATTAACTCCACTATCAAATCTGTAAGTTTCTTATTCATCTGAATTCACCAATAAGAATGGATTAAAAGTAAGATAAATTTGCGTTTAACTAACTTAAAATTGCTTCCCCGTGTAGAAAAAGGAGAAACTTGACTCAGAACGATCAGCTCTTACAATGCAACTTATTCATAAAAAGAGAGACAATAATCACAAACTTTGAGTGAAACAAAAGTGGCTAACCTCCACGATCCACAAGAAGAAAAGTAGGAAGACCACCGGGTTTGGATTTGAAGGAGCTACCAGCATCATCGAAGCCTTTGCATGCCTTTTGATTGGATTTTGTATAAACCACAGTCCCAACCAAGGTTCCTCCATATTGAGGAACTCCAAAATTCCCAATCGCACACTCATGCACCCCCTTCAATGAATCCGGTGACGTCACTTTCAAGCTGTTTTTCTCCACAAGAAGCGTCCTCAAGCAAGACCCACATAGCAAAAGCCACAAACAACCTAAAAACCCTAGCTTCCCATTCATGTTTTCCACTAAAAAAAATTGCCTCTCTTTCAACCAGAATTCAAAGATCGTAAGAGGAACGACCCAACTCCAGTTTCGCGCCATTTTCCGCGAAATTGATATAAATACAACTACTGGAGTCCTAGACGTTGCAGAACTCAAAAGCGATCAAAAAACAAAAACGAAAGATCAAGTCTTGGTTCTTCCCAATATAACCTACAGTCTTCCGAGACAAAGATCGAAGAAAAGACGAATTTAGCAGGAAAACGACTTCAGGGTCGTGAAAGTGTCCAAAGACGCATACAAAAATGTTTACTTTTAAGTCGGACGTATATGATCAAGAAAGAGGCAAGAACTAACAAGCACAAGTAGTTTTAGATTCTTATCTCCTTAAAGAACTCAAAGACCGCCATTAATGGAGGACAATTTATCGATCCAAAGCCCTTAAATTTGAATCAAGTATGCCCTTTTTGTTGGTGTGATCATGAGTGCCTCCCAAAATCATCTGATTGTATCAAGTAATTCGATGGAGCTTTACATGTGCATGTGATCCGCGTGTTCATGGTCACTGTACCACCTTGATTGCCCTCGAGTGGAAAACTTGGATCTAGTTTCGGCTCCAAACCCAACTCTCTTTTTTACTTAGCCTAAATTCGAATGTAATCAAACTAGATTTGATCCATAAATTTCGAGCTAAACTTGAACTACTTTGTCATCTCTGTTCTTATCTTCGAGATCATATCTGGATGGATGATAAGCATTTTAAGACCACCAAAGGAAGAAGATTACAGAGAGCTAAACCATTTGAGACGATGCTCTTGTAGTTATATTCTCAAGCTGGTTTCGGGGATTACAGATAGCATTTAAAATTTGTTCTTTCTTGTTGTTTTTCTTTTACCATTGTTAGTGAGAATCTGTGTAGTACTTAAGGAAGAATTCAACCATTAGAATAACACTTAATATAGCCATTGACAAGGAAGCTCGAATGCTTCCAGAAATACTACTAAGTTTAGTCTCTGAGGTAACTCCGATCTTGGAAGGAGATGACTATCGTCAAAGAACAAAACATGAGAAACTATGTTATAAGGGGATGATAATCGGATCCTCAAGATAAATAAATAATCAAAGAAATTCGGGACATGAAATTCGGACAAAACAGGTTCTTAGACATGAAACTGTTACAGAAAAAGGTTGTTTCAATGGAGATGACGGTGGTGGTTATGGTGGTGCCGTAAGTCATCCAAACCTAAGCACCGGAGAAGAGGGAAACAAACAGCGAACAGACATCTTCGGATACCCCTCAACATGGATGATACAAGTAAACATGGACAGCAACAACAACCTAAGAATGGATCATCGTATGGGCTGTCTCCGCTATGAACTCTCAGGCTCCTGTTCGAACCCATGTTCTTATTTGTGTTCTTCTGCTTGTTCTTCCTACCTGTAACTAGACAGAGTTAGAAGAACATATGAAGTGGAATACCTGATCAATTTATATTATTGAATGATCCGAACTAATTTCTGATATCTCTGCAAGAATCATCCATTGCTCTTGAGTCACCTCATCAGTTTATAAAAAGTTCCAATCTTTGCTGAAACAATCAGACATGTCGTGAAAATCGATGTTAATTTGGAATATTCCTTCGTTAAAGAATGGATTTTTGAGAAGAAAGAACCTTTTGGTTGAGGAAGACACGTCTTGCTTCTCTCTCGATTCGAGTCTCTTTCTGAGTTCTGTCAGACGCGTCACTCCAAGAATGAAGAGTGACATATATAACGCATTTAAAGGTTGGATACTGTGGAATTTTCTTTAATGTCGAAACACCACCATTAAAGAACTCCTTGGACCTTGCTTTCTCATAGAATAAGCAAGAACGAGCAAAGGTTTCGGCTGACAATCTTTTTTTATTTTTTTGCTACTCACGAACAGAGAAAGAAAAAAATAAGGTCGTAAAACACCGATTCCCTCACGATCCTCTACAAGAAGAGGATGTAATGGAACCGAAGGATCAGCACAATAAGTCCTTGCGGAGAGGAATGCGCCAAATCAACAAGACGATCAGCACATCGGTTACCTTCGTGACAGATGTGTCAAATATCAACAATCCACTCCCTTTAATCAGCTCCAAGCAATTACTAACAAGAGTATTATAAGGGTGTGAATCGATCACTCCACTTCGAAGAAACTGCACAACAATCATAATGTCGAGTTCTATAATCAATTGGCTAGTGTTGTGCGTTTTCGCCAAAAGTAACCCTTGGCGGAGCCCCCATAATTTTGCATCAAGACTCCCTAAAGTGCCAATATTTAACATAAAACCTGTCATCTACATGCCGTTGAATCCTGAAACAATCCACCTGCTGAAGCATGGCCTTCAACGGGTCTTCTGGATCCATCGGTATTTAGTAAAAGAACTCTAGCCAGGGGGGAAGCCAAAAGATCAATTTACCATAATTGTTCATCATAGATGCTGGGCAAGTTTGAACCACAGAACAATCAGCTGCCAATGTGATGGCATACTGCAGTATAACTTCCACGCTTGGGCAGATAACATTGAACAAGAAGCTATTGCGTGCTTTCCAAATACTCCATAAGATAGGTGTAAACAAGGAGCTCCAAGGAAGATTGAAGCGTACCTTATTTCTTTTAGATGCTTGGTATCGCAACCAATCAAGAAAAGGAACAACACTTGACACTTGCATTCCAAATATATGGTAGACGCAACTCCACAATCCCGCAACAAACGGGGATGTTCGAAAAATGTGGTCTAAAGTCTCCTCCCCATCTGTGCAAAGTATGCACTCCGAGTTTGTAATAACTCTTTTGCTATGTAAGACTGCATTAGAGTTTAAACAATTAAAGAAGGCCAACCATAAAAAGAATCTGACTCACTCTTAAATTTGGAGCGTGCACATCTATTGGCAGTTCTCCCACTTCGCATCCGAAATACCGTGGTTTGTAAGGCCCATGTAGGCTGACGAAGTAGTGAATATACCATGTTTGTCCCACCCCAAATGCACCGATCTTTCTTTTTGTTCATAAGGGGAACTGGTATAGCTCGAATTTCTGCAATTATTTGGGCCGGTAACACTTGCATAAGATCCTCACAGTTCCATGACCCATCGGGTTTCAATAGAGAGGCTACCCTGTGGGACAACGATAGTGGTTGAACATGTGCAAGGCGCAGATGGATCAGCAGCCCCTTCCTCACCCACCAATCATACCACAGACTAGTCGCTTGCCTATCATCGATGATCCATTTGAGTAACCCCCGCCAAGTGGACGAAGCACGTCCCCGAACACTCATGTTTATGAACTGAGTTCCTTCCAAGTATTTGGGTTGGAAGATTTCCAAGCAAAAAGATTGGTGCCGCATTTGCAATTTCCAACCCACCTTCGACAATAAAGCCTCATTCGAACATCTAGCCTTTCGTAAGCCTAATAGTTTGCATTACAGCCTTAATCCCTGTTCGAAAATTATGGCACCTTATGCGAATAAAAAGAAGATATGTTAAGCTCAGACAGCAAGTGAATGTAGAAACAGACAATGTCACCTGATGTGAAAAATATAAGAACTACGAAGAATTGGAGATGGACAAAAGAACCTAACTGAGCATTGAGTTTCTACTTTCTTGTAAGGTTTTATTCACAAAAATGTTTTATACACACAACACAGAGTGCATATCAAAGAATTTGCAGATGAATTCCTGCACATGCAACTGAAGGCCTTTTGTCGTGGATGTCATTGTTTCGTAGGGCCAGATTCGTCTATTCTCGTTTATCTTCCTCGAGATCGTCTACGAGCCCTATTCTTTCCAGCTTACTCGCGGCATCTACAGTTGCTTTCACACTTGTCAATGAGATTCCCTCCTCATCAAAGTCTTCCATGTTCTCCTCTGAATATGCATATCTGCACGTCCGCATCAAGTTAGCTCATTACAATGACTACCAGTTGCCTTTCTCAAGAGATGGCATATGGAATTAGTTCCAATTATGTATAATCATAAATCATCTGCTCTATCCCGGCTGAACATGCAAACAACAATACCACAAATCTCAGACATATTGGCCTTCCTATGTACACCACTATTACCAATTCTGCACTTCATTTGAGTAGCTATTTGAGCCTCTAATTCCACAAGAAATACAAGAACTGATTCCACAAATCTTTGGATTGTGGACAATTACGGCATTTCAGTTCAAAGTAAACATAGGTGTGTATTTAAATATTTGAAAGTGTGTGACAGAGAAAAAGATAATTCAAATCATTACGTTAAGTTCACAAAGAGGGAAACTAAAGAAAACTGAAGCGGATATGTTGGTGCAAATACCTTGTTGGGTTACGTGAGGGAGCCCAAAGGACGCAAATCACTATCAAAAGAGCAAATGCAAGCAGAGTCCAAAAAGCAGGAATGATCCAAGCAATTTGCCACAGCTCACTCAGCGGGTCAGTTGCATTAAAGTATAACTAAGCAAGCAAAAAGTCAGAACAAAATGATTACTTTCTAACGTCTAGAAAGACAGATATAATATCAGTGGGATTACAAAAAGAAATAAGTACTACCTCAAAGCCAATCCAAGCAATGGAGAGAAGTACAGATACTGCAAGGGAATTGGTAAACTTCCGATACAGTTCTAATTTAGTCATGTTTCTTCTCATCTGTAACCAAATGGAAAGGACATGGAAAAGAAAAGTATAATACTGAACCTTCAAATATTCAAGAAATAAAATAGGACAGCCAGCTCCAAACCAACTGACACACATAACTTGCATTGCATCCACCACTCATATTCACACTTATTTACTGGCACGATATATCTAAGTCAATACGCGAGGGTGAAAATTTTAATTACCTGAAGCTTCTCCAAAGTTTTCGATAGTGAAGAGAAAATCCAGAGAATAAAGCAAGAATCTAGGAAGGCAACAGGAAGGACCAAAAACAATTTTGTTTTTTTCGAAAGGTCATTGATGTTACCCAGATGTTCAACCAGTTCAAGAGCCTCGGAGGCAATAAAATAAACTAAACCGAGAAGTAATAGTCTTGAGGTTATGCCACCAAGGGTCAGTTTTACAACCCCATAGCCCATGGAGACTACCAGAAGAAGAAGGCGAGAAACAGTCTTCTTGACAGTGGTAAAGGTGACAGCCCACAGTGTAACACCCATCGGTCTCATCCCAGTTGAATTAAAGTTGGAATGCTCAAAATACCAGACAGCCATCTCACACATTCCAAGTGCAATCACTGCAGTAATATGGTAGTGCAACTGTATTATATCCTTCCAATGCTGAACAAACCTTAAGAACCATAGTAGTCCTAGTGCAAGGTATGCCAAAGACATGATGCCAAAGAATGTCATAAGAGGTGTCATCTTTCCTGGTAAATAACCATTCGGGTTTTTCCATACGGTCCTCCCTTTAATCAAAGTGCCCTTGAGCTGTGGATCACAAAACATGAAATAAAGGTAGTACATTCCCGTACTATTTATTTCAACAACTTCAGGTTCCATTTTGACTTCTTCATTTTTGCCAGCAAAGGAGGTTTTAATTCTTTTCGGCCATTCAGGATTGTCTGGGTTTTTCTGGATAATAACCTCACCTAGTTTGCAGGACCCACTTTCAGCAAGACTAGGAGTGCAGCATATAACATCAGTTTTCAGAAAAGCCCCTCCAATCCTTTCTCTGTCTTTGACCTCAAGTATGATGGCTTCCACCAAGCCAGTACTCTGCTGCATATAATTCTGTTTACTTGCTGTCTCTTTTGTTCTCACAAACACAACATCTTCAAACCTAACAGTCCAATTGGGTATTCGCATCATGAAATGGGAACTCCCATTCAATTGATCAGGGAAAAAAAAAACATCATCGTTTCATCTTAAATACACAGTCAGAATCCAAAGTACCAAACTCGATTTGTATCATCACATTACCCCTCCGGAACAAAACCCAACTAGACTAAGAAGGTTGGTTCATTCATATTTCAACTAGATTAATAACAGCTCACAAATCCAAACCAATTAGCACATATTATAACCAACAAGTCAAGACACCCGTTTCTGATTCTCCCAATTCTGATCAAAAGACGCAAACTTTCCAACAACCAACTAAACAAAATCCCAAAAATTAAACAATTAAAAAACAGAGAAAAAAATACCTGACGAGAGACTTTCCCTTGAGGGGCTTGTCCGGAGAAGTGGAAGCAGAGTCGTGGACCTCAGACGCATAGAGGCCTTCACTGCCGCCATGGAAAAAGAAGGCATTTGATTGTGGAATAAATGCTTCGTAATTGTAATCGTGAATGGAGGCACTCACTTGTGTTACGAATGAGCTCAAAACAATGGCACACAAAATTGAAAACCCTAGCAGAGGACGAGCTTTGGCTCTCTCCTCCATCTCTGCGATGATGTTCGGTTTCTGACACTTTAAGAATAAGCAAACACTCTGGATAAATTACACGTACATATTACGAAATTAAGTATGACATACCAATTGGGCTGGGCTTAAATTAAGGTTTAAATTATGATTTTAATTAGAGATAGTAACAAAAGGTCAGCCCGACTCAGCCTAAAATCTGAATTTTTCACGTATAAATCGGACTCAGCCCAAAGTTCAACCCGGCTGGAAGTCTAAAATTTTCACATATAAAATGATATCATTTTTTTAATTTAAAAATAATAAATTTGATCATACCTAATGGGGCTCAAGTTTCGGCTTGGGCATGGAGTATCGGGTCGGATCGGATCAAGCTTTGAACTGAGCTTAGGTTTAGAAGTAGAACTTTTTGGTCGGATCGAGCTTCGGAAGACCCAACCTAGCCTGACCCATTAACATGCCTAATTCTAACCTTAAAGTTTTTGAAAAAAATCGGTAAATTATTAAAAATTTCACATTTTTTGAAATAATTATTAATGTATGTTTATAGAACAATTTTCATAAATAAAATTTATTAATACGTTGGAAGTTGATATATATAAAGACTGATTTATATAATGGGAAAAGGTTTAATTAATTTATCATTAAAATTAATGTAAATAAAAATATAGGATCTATAAATTATAAGAAATTAAATTCTTATTTACAAAATATTAAAATTTAATTCATATATTTTACACACGACTTGAAATTTAGAAAAAGTTCAAACTTCATAATTTTTAGTTTAAATTTGATAGCTTAAAATTAATCAATCCATTTACCAAAACTATCTCACTTAATTTAGTTTAAATCTTATTTTCTATTCTATCTCAAACTTAAACATATTTTTTAAGATCGTTAGATTTCGAATCAATCCAAGTTTGTGAAATAAACTCGAGTTTAGCAACATGCTTAGCATGTTAAACTTTGTGACATAAAAACATTGAACTTAAGAAATTAAGACGCAATGAAGTTACTCTCAAGTTTAGGCGATTCAAAATATGATTAAATTTGGATCGAGTTTAATTTTTTTCTTTTATTTCTAATCGGAGTAAACTGACCCTTAGAACTTCAATTCAATTCGGTCCAAAACTTAAAAGTAAAAACTCAAAATACGATCCATATTAAGATGATGCAATGCATAGCCTGAAAATTCCAAGAAATTGAGTAGAAAAGGATAGAAAGCAACGGTTCATCTGGAAAAGTAAGTTTCTTTATAAGAGATAAGAAAATGAAACGGTTGGTTTAGCTCTTTCGTTGGATTTGCTAACGCATGATGCACGTTTAGCCCCAGTGACTCGCTAGGAATCTTCTACACTATCTTCGTCTAAAACCAACTCTACGTTTGGGTGTGCGTATATAAGTAGAGATTTTATTAGTATTTTTTTTCATAAATTTTTTACGAGAATAACTTTTCTAAAAGATCAGTTGATTATTTGGTTGTCATTAAAAAAAAAACTTTTTTGAAAGAGCTTCATACAATAGACTGTTTGATAATATAAAAATAAAAATGTTTTTAATTTTTATTATATTTTATTTTATAATAAAATTATTTATGCAAATAAATATTATTTAAATTATATT
>JANZLD010000005.1:1229820-1250169 GCA_026413575.1 Erythroxylum carthagenense | reverse complement strand
ATGCAAATAAATATTATTTAAATTATATTAAATAATATATAAAATACAATGTATTAATTATTATATAATTTTAAACCATATGAAACATAAATGAAAATATATCTAACCAAATTTTTCATATGAATTATAACATAAGTAAAACAAATATTAAAACTAACTATACGTTACAAAACCATTGTGCAAGAAATTAGAGAAGATAAGTTTGCAAGATAAAAGTGAAGATGAGTTTGTAGGTATTGCAGAAATTATGTGTAAAACGTAAGGACAAAAAGGACTAAAAATATGGTCATTAATTAATCTGAAAAATCTACTTGAAAAAGTCATTTGAGAGGCTTTTTTAGACACTCTAAATTTGACCTTCTTAAAAAGTTGTATTTTAGTTGTCAAAAAAGTCCTGTCTATTAAAGAAATGCTTTTTATTTTACAGCTAAATACCGATTTTTCTTAAAAAAGACTTTTGTGATGAAAAAAGTACTTATTGACCTTTCAAATGCTCATCCAATCACTAAACTTATAACATAAAAAATTTAAGATTCAATCATTATTAAACTACCATAAAATTGACTAAAAATTGAATAAAACTAAAGAATTTAAAATATAATTGAAAGAGATTGTCATCGAAGAATTTAAAATTTAATTAAAAATTATTAAATATAAATTAATTGATTTATTTTCGTTCACATTAATTTATTAATTTACAAAAATTAATCGATTAATTAATAAACTAATAATTTTTAAAAACAAAAGTTAATAAAATAACTTGAACTGAAAAAAAAAGAATCAAAAATTGTCCAATTAAAAGTTTTTATGATTGAATCGATCGAAATAATTAGGTTTTTTAGTTATTAGTTTTTTTAAATCAAAATTAATATGTGTCTTAATTAAAATTTTAAAATTAATTTTTAAAATTAAGATAGTTTATTAAAACAAAATTATTCTTTTTAGTTTATTTAAATTTCAGGAAAAAACAAGTTGAGGAAATATATTAAAAAGAAATTAGGTACAGATACAAACAAAGGACCCATCGTACTGTTGTATCATAAAAGTCAGGTATACAAACGACAGTGGCATTGAATGATACGTATCTATCAATCACATCTGCTTACGAGTACAACATTAAATTTTATTTACTTATTTATCTAATATTCGTGTAAATATGTGACAGTTAAAATATCTTAACAAAAATAAAGTGCTCCAATCCGTATGCATATGTGCTTACCTTGTACGATCGAATCAAGTTGAGTCGGTTTAAATTAAATTTATAATTAGATTAGTCCGATCTAACTCTTTTATTAAACTCTTGAATTTTAGCTTGAATTTTAATTAGGTTTGAATTTGACCTAAATTATTTGAAATATTTAAAACGAAGTTATTTTAGGATAATTAATCAAAATATCGTCGTTTTAGTTTTAATTTTCTTAAATTTACGCACTAACACAATATTATTTTAGACAATTAAGTCAAAAGAAATAATAATTAATTAATTAGATCGAATCTATTTCGGTTATTATTGAGTCACACAGTTTGAGTCTAATCTAATCTCGCCTAGATCGCTTAAAATGACATGATTTTAGTGTAATTAATCAAAATAATGATATTTTAATATTAATTTCCTTAAATTAACATACCAAAACATTATTTGTAAACTCAAATTCTTTATAAAGTATTATTATTATTACATTTATTATTTAAATATGTATAATTTATTCATTTTTATTATATGTTTTTTATTTTAGTCTTTTTTGACTTTTAAAACTATTAAAAACAATCTCTTTACTAGTTAGTGTAAAATTATGTACTTTTATATCTCTACAAATTGCACGTCTGAACTGAACTTCTAATAAAATGAAGTTATCCTCTTAAAAGATTTTCAATTTACATAATCAAGTTTAGGCGATTTAAAATATGATCATATTCAGACCGAGGTTAATTATTTTCATCAAAATATGATTAAATTTGGACCAAGGTTAGCTATTTTCTTTTATTTCTAATCGGACCAAATTGGCCCTTAGCACTTGAATTCAATTTGGTCCAAAACCTAAAATTTAAAACCCAAAATACGATCCATATCAAGATAATGCAATGCATAGCCTGAAAATTCCAAGAAATTGAGTAGAAAAGGATAGAAAGCAACGGTTCATTTGGAAAAGCCAGTTTCTTTGTAAGAGATAAGAAAATGAAAAGGTTGGTTTAGCTCTTTCGTTGGATTTCCTAACGTGTGATGCACGTTTAGACCCAGTGATCTGCTAGGAATTTAGTATCTTTTATGATTGAAATTATAAGAGTAGAGCTTTTTATAATAAAATTTTTAATTGTCGTTTAAAAAAATACTTTTTGGAAAGAACTTTAAACAGTAAAACTGTTTGATAATATAAAAATAAAAAATATTTTTAAATTTTAATTATATTTTATTTTGTAATAAAAATTATTTATACATATAAATATTATTTAAAGTATATTAAACAATATGCAAAGCACAATGTATTAATTATTATATAATTTTAAACTATATAAAACATAAATGAAAACATATATAACCAAATTTTTTGATATGAATTATAACATAAGTAAAACAAATATTAAAACTAATTATAAGTTACAAAACAATTGTGCAAGAGATTTGAGAAGATAAGTTTACAAGATAAAAGTAAAGATGAGTTTGTAGGTATTCCAATAATTATGTGTAAAACATAAAGGCAAAAATGACTAAAAAATAGGTTAATTAATTAATCTGAAAAATCTACTTGAAAAAGTCATTTGAGAGGCTTTTTTGAGAAGCTTTAAATTTGACCTTTTTAAAAAGTTATATTTTAATTATAAAAAAGTCATATCTGTTAAAGAAATGCTTTTTATTTTATAGCTAAATGCCCATTTTCTTAAAAAAGACTTTTGTGGTGAAAAAAATACTTATTGATCTTCCAAAAGTCCATTCAAATAGTCAGTAAACTTATAACATAAAAAATTTAAGATTCAATCGGTATTAAACTACTACAAAATTAACTAAAGATTGAATAAAATTAAAGAATTTAAAATATAATTGAAAGAAATTGTCATCGAAGAATTTAAAGTTTAATTAAAAATTATTAAATAAAAATTAATTGATTTATTTTCGTTTACATTAACTTATTAATTTACAAAAATTAATCGATTAGTTAATAAACTAATAGTTTTTAAAAGCAAAAGATAATAAATCAATTAATTTTTATGATTAAACTGATCGAAGCAATTATATTTTTTAGTTATTAGTTTTTCTTAATCAAAACTAATATGTGCCTTAATTAAAATTTAAAAATTAAATTTTAAAATTAAGATAATTTATTAAAACAAAATTATTCTTTTTAGTTTATTGAAATTTCAGAAAAAAAGTTGAGGAAATATATTAAAAAGAAATTAGGTATGCAAACAAAGGACCCATCGTAATGTTGTCTCATAAAGTGAGGTATACAAACGACAGTGGCATTGAATGATACGTATCTATCAATCACATCTGCTACGAGGACAACATTAAATCTTATTTACTTATTTATCTAACATTCACGTAAATGTGTGAATTAAATTAAGTGATACACAGTTAAAATATTTTTACGAAACTAAGGTGCTCCAATCCGTATGAATATGCGCTTACCTTTTACGGTTGAATCAAGTCGAGTCGGTTTAAATTAAATTTATAATTAGAATAGTTCGATCTATTTTTTTTATTAAACTCTTAAATTTTAGTTTGAATTTTAGTCGGGTTTGAATTTGACCTAAACTTATTTAAGATATTTAAAACGGTGTTGTTTTAAGATAAATAATCAAAATATCGTCATTTTAGTATAAATTTTCTTATATTTACGTACTAACACAATATTATTTTAGACAATTAAATTAACATGATATCAATTTTTTTGCATGTTTAGTTAACAAAAGAAATAATAATTAGTTAATTAGATCAAATCGGTTTCGGTTATTATTGAGTCACACAATTTGAATCTAATCTAATCTCGCCTAGATCGCTCAAAATGACATGATTTTAGTGTAATTAATCAAAATAATGTTATTTTAATCTTAATTTCCTTAAATTAATATACCAAAACATTATTTGTAAACTCAATTTCAATATAAAGTATTATTATTATTACATTTATTATTTAAATATGTATAATTTATTCATTTTTATTACATGTTTTTTATTTTAGTCTTTTTTGGGTTTTAGAACTATTTAAAACAATCTCTTTACTAGTTAGTGTAAACTTATGTACTTTTAAATCTCTACAAATTGCATGTCTTAACTAAACTTCAAATAAAATGTTGTTATCTTTAATATTTTAAAAATCATATTAAAAGCTACACCAGTAAGATTTAAAAGGTTTAATCGGTATTAGATTATCATAAAATCGTTTAAAATTGAATAAAATTAAGAAATTCAAAATTTGATTAACTAGTACTATCGTTACCAATCTAAAAATTTAAAGTTTAGTTAAAAATAACTACTAAATGAAAAATAATTATTTTATTTTATTTTATAAAAATTGATTAGCTCATATAAACTAAACGATTAATTAATAAAGTTATCAATTCTTAACAACAAAGATTATTAAACTAAATCAAACTGAAAAATTAAAAACTGAATCGAAAATTTAGTTACGTGCCCGTCAATTATATCTTCCAAATCATTCATACTAACAATTCATCATTCCCCTCCAAAAAGAGAATTGAGTAAATAATTAAAAATAACATTTGAATTAAGGATCAAGTCGTATGCTAGTCATGATATAAACTTCAACAAAGCCGATTTAGTCATTAATAAAACCGAAATTAACTATTCAACAAAGCCGATTTAGTCATTAGTAAAGTCGAAATTAACGAAGGAACTAATGTTAAAAAACTAACACCTCGAGCCCTCCAAGTTTTTTTTTTTTTATTATCAACCCTAGTTGGTTGGTGGGGCATATTACTTTAGACTTGTATCACTTTGTCTTCTTTACAAACACATAAAGCAAATAGTAAATCGGAACCTGATCCTCACGTTTGCAGAAATAATTGTCCTTGTTGTCTTTACATGTATATATTCGTGGATGTAAAATAAAGCAGAAGTCCATTAAAGTACTATGTTGCTTTTTTGTATGCATGCATCCGCCGGTCAGATCAGCCCGGTCTATTTAGTTATACTTTAAAAAAAATTAAAAACGACGTCATATGATTCATCCGATTAATCGGGTCAACTCGATTTATTCAATTATATTTTTCTAAAAATTTAAAAATAATGTCGTTTTTGACATTTTGTCAAAAAATTCAGGCTAAAATTGACATCTCTATTTCTTTGTGATATGAGGGTTTGACAAGTCTAAAACTCTCGAATTTCTTATCTATAACACTCCTATTTGTGGAATCTTCAAAGTCTTTTTTGGTTAGTTGGTATTTAATTATTATGTATCATATAACATTCAGACATTACTATATTGTTTTGTCTTCCAAGTTGAGTTATGCTTTGATGGGATAAGATATTTTAGATTTTTGTAAATTTAGTGTTAATTTTTAAAAAATTTTCAATTTAGTAATTATTCTTTCAAATTTTATAAAAATTACGTTAAAGCATTATTTTTATTGATGTGATTAATAGACGAACATTCCGTTTCGTTTAGTGAACATGTCGTATAAGTAAAAATAACATTTTGTACCTGATCTATATAAGTTTTAAAAGATTAATACTAAATTAAATACTATAAAAATTTAGTATTAAATAAAAAAGATCGAGCTTAATCTTTACAGTTTTGTTCATTAGTTTATTAGAGTTACATGTAATAATTATTATGTTGTGGTAAATAAGCAATGTTTTCAAACCCGAATCAAAAGTTAAATAGATAAGATAAGATGTTTAAGGTTTAAAAGGTTCAACTGATACTAAATCGTTATAAAACCGGTTAAAGACTAAATAAAATTTAAAAAATTGATTAAAAAATTTACATACACTTATAAAAAAGTTTAAAGTTTAATTAAAAATAGACTATTATGTGAAAATTAATTAGTTTATAAAAATTAGTTGATTATTTAATTTTTAACAACAGAAATTATTAAATTAAAATCAGGCAGAAAAAATGAAAGCTTAATCAGAAAGATGGCCTTTCAAATCAGTTTGATTTTTAAGACATCGTAAATGAAAAGACTTTGGAATGTTCATAAATACATTCTTAAAGGAAAAGACTGACGAGTCAACCCATTCACAAGTTACCTAACATAGCATTTATAAGAATAAAGATGTGTGAACCAACTGCCCTATCTTTAAGACTTTAGGTGTTTGTTGATCTTTCTTGATTTAGATTGACTTCACTAGTAAAAAGGGGTCAGAATTAAATTAATTCAGTATTTGAATTCCAAATTTTAATTAAGAAAATGGATCAAAAAAATGAAAATACAAACTTTTAGTTAATTAAAAATACAATGTTCTTATTTAAGATTTTAAATTTTATTAACATATCTCTATTTTATGAGTTTATCACTTTTTTTAAGTATATCATAAAATTATAATCAATATTTTAAAAATAAGACCAGAAGTTAAATCGATAAGGTAAAATGTTTAAGGTTTAAAAGTTCAATCGGTATTAAACCATTATGAAATTGACTAAAGTTTAAATAAAATTAAATAATTTGAAACATAATTGAAAGATATTGTCCTTGATAATTTAAAATTTAATTAAAAAATATTTTTAAATAAAAATTAATTAATTAATATTAGTTTATAAGAACTCATTAATTTACCAAAATTGATTAATAAATTATCAACAAAATTTATAAAAATAAATAAAATCGGAAAGTTAAAACCGAATTAAAAGATAGAGTTTTTTTAAAATTGAAAAGAAAGAAACCCGAGACATATTACATTAAAAGATAGAGTTTTTTTAAAATTGAAAAGAAAGAAACCCGAGACATATTACATGACTAATATAGAGAAACAGATCCTGACATATCCTCTAAAAAATAAAGTGGCACTTAACGGATGTAGTGTTTAAAATAATAATTCCTAAATTAAAATATTCTATAAAATTAACAAGTCAGTTGACATATCGATTACTCGCTCAATAAATATATCAATATACAACAATTCAGTTCTGAGTAAACAACTTATTAATAACCATAACTAAATGATTGAAAGATATTGATCGTTATTGATCGGTTAGTCGAAGAAGACAGGATATTTATCACCGTTGTAGAGTCCACTTCTAATTCGACAGGACGAAAATCCATATTTCAAGCAAACGTGAGCTCGGAAAAAATTAGAGTTTTTTTAATGATAGCTAAAATGCATTCTTGTCCTAATGCCAAGTTAGTGGGAGAAAGAAACCCTGATAAAAGACATTTTTGCAGAGTACAGGTTCCAAATATAGTTCTGAATCATTATTACAATCATTGGATTTTCTGTTCTTGGAACAATCAAATCACAGAAGAACAAGGCACCAGATAACCAAAAGAAGTAGCTAAAATTACAAAAGGAAAAAGGTCATTGATTTCTTTCTACATGGAAATTACAAAAGGAAGTCACTGCTCAGGAAAATTCAGGGAACTGCAGAACATCATCATCGAACTCGTAAACAGATCCCACCATCATATCATCCAAGTCTAAACTACGAGTTTTGGTAGTAGTTGCAGTGCTAGTGGTGCATGAGGAGTTAACCACAGAATGATCAAATGGAGAGAGGTCAGATGAGAGGAGATAATTGGAGGACGAAGAGTGGTGGTGGTGCGTCAGAACGGCTTCCTTGTCATGTTCCTGTTTTATTGATGGGAAGAAGGAGACACTGGTTTCTCCATTTTTACAGTCATTAGCAAAACTCAGAAGAAACGTCTTGGAATCTGAAGCGACAACATCTGAATCCAGTAAGATTTGAGGTCTCGGTGAAGCTTTGCATGTATGTTGACCAATATAGGTTGTTCGATACAAAGGTGGTTTTTCATTGAGTTGCTGAACTTGCTTCGTTGCTGGACAACCCTGATCATACTTATGAGTGCATCTGTAATAGTTCCTGTCAGATTACAATCAAAAAGTTCATGTCAGTTCTTGATCAACCCTGTTCTTTTGAATCCAACTTTGGGAAAACATAAATTCCTGAATCACCTTGGATGTTTGGCATTAAGAATCACCTTCTGACCGTACTTTCGCCAGCCATGACCGTCGTCAACTAGCGCCGGTCTCTCCGTAGTCCACGACTGAGAATTCCTCCTGCAACCTTAGACGTTTTAAATTTAGTAACAGTAAAATCTATAAGAACCCTGTCAATTGGTATGAAGAAACTGGACCTTCTCTTGTAACATCCTCTCCGATCCTTGACCGTGGAGGACTTGCTGCTCTGGACGGAATCCTCAGACTTCCGGCCATCCAAACAAGGCGAACCTACTTGTGTACTGGGCAGGAACTGAGAGAACTCGTCGAACTCGGGACTGTTTAACATCGAAAGTGTGTTGGAAAAGGAGTCAAAGATTCCGGTGATGAGTTCTCGGGCATCAACCCCACCACCACCACCACCGCAGGTTTCCCGGAGAACATCTTTAAGTTTTCCGGCAAATCTGCACCCGCGAAGAAGCTCATCGATCACCTTTTTCCGGTTAAAGGGCAGTATTTCCGAGCAAAAAGACTCCATCTTTGTGACTTCTTCCATTCCAGTGAGCTTCAAGCTAGAGCTAGAGGACGAGACTATAGACTAGAGACAAGAGACGCTAAAAGAGGCCAACTTATCATCATGTGATTTAGATATTTAAATAAAATCTTAAATTCACGAACATTACCAGGTAAGTTCCTGAGCTCAGGGACGTGCAGATCAATCCCAAGCGCACGTGTAGACTACCTTCCCCCCCGATGAAGCTTCGTGAGAGACCAGCGCCTGAGGTGCGAGTGTTTTAAGGACTGATGAAGCTTGCCTTACTCAACTGTATGACGTCATATGCGTGACGTCATTCCAGTTGCCAACCTGTCATTTGCTTATAAAATTCTTTTCTACGGTTTCAATTCCAATAATGACCTTATGAGTTTTGTCTTACATTCCAGAATGAAAGAAGGAAAGGCAGGGGCAATTTTGGGAATTCGCGTGTAAACGACATTAGTTTTCCAACGTTCTTTTGAACTTTCTTTTATATTTTTTTTAATGTTTAAGTATAAAATAATTGTGGTTGGATAAGCACGTGGAGGGAATTGATAAAACGACCATGCCTGTCATTTTTTTTTGGATGAAAGGTATATAAAATTGATATTAATGTTCTAAAAAATTAAACTCGTAAAATAAGGCATTAAAAATATAAAAGTTCAACTACAGTTATAAAATTTATATATAAAATTTTAAAAAATTGTTAAATAAAAATAATTGTTTTATTCTAAACAACAACAATCTAGTAAAAATCTTGCCGATACGCTAAGTTTAGAAAAATCTAATAATACGTAACCTTATTTTTAATTAGTAGAGCTACTATTTTTGAATAATTTATTGTTATTATTATTATTATTATTATTATTGTTATTATTATATTTTATTTCTCTCTTATTTTGTTTTTGTCTCTTTTCATATAGGTTATTTGTAAAAAATCTCTCTACTAATTAGAGGTAAGACGATATATTACTATATCTCTCTAAACCTCATGTAATCATGAGATTCTGTTACGACTTAATTATTCCATATTAGTAATAAGAGAGGTGGATGTGAGGTTTATAGGCTTATGAGTTTTCTCATCTTTTAAGCTAGCTTTTGGGTTAACTTTCTCGTAAGACCTGTAATAATTAGTATCAAAGTTAAACATCACTCCTTCAAGTCTTCGTGCTACGCCCGTGGGTGGTGACGTCAACATTGTAGTGTTCATTAGGGCTAGAAAAGGTCTAACACATATCTAACACGCGGGTGCTTGGGTGATGAAGCCAATATGACAGTGTTAGCCCGGAGCTAGAAAAGGTCTAGTGCATAGCTGCCAACCCGTGCATGCCTGGACTGTGATTAATAATAAGAGAAACTGATATAAGATTTATAAGCTTACGAGCTCTTCACCACTTTAAGCAAGCTTTTGGAGTTGACTTTCTTATAAGACCTATAATAAGTTTTCATTGGATATATTAATTAGTTTATAAAAATTAGTTGATTTTGATAATAAAAATGATTAAATAAACTAAATCAAAAAATTAATATTTTAATTTTTATAATTGAATCGGTTGAATTATTTATTTTTTAATCATTCATTAATATTTCAATACTTGAAAACTTAAAAAAAAACAGCATGCATGAGCGTGGTGTAGAGCTTGACCACTTGCCTCACGTGCCTAACAAGTCAACTTGTGCATCGTATTAATATAACCACCACTTGTTACTTAATAATTTTGGAATTATGTATCTTGCTCATTAAATTTTAATATATATTTCTCTACCATACTCAAAATAAAATTATTATACTTTGAGTTAACACTCTCTACATGTAGGGATATCAAACTTCCCTAAATTTCACTTTATTGCAGAACTTTAGATTGAGTGTGACGATGATAATGACAAGTATCAATCTAGCATTCAATCAATACGTGGGCATACTCAGTGTAGTTTGCGGCAACCGTAGGCTATGATCGGCTACTATCGGCGCGGTTTGCAACCAAAGACTACTTGCGAAGCATGATGCTTGGGCATGAATCAAATTCTTTAATTTCAAACTAAGTCAAGCCAAACTCGAATACTTGTTGAGGTTAACCTTTGAACACCAATAATAACAATGATGTTTTAAAAATCTCACTAAAATTGGAAATCTTAAAAAGTCTAATAATAGGAACCCTTATCTTGAACTGACAAGGAGAACTTATGGCCTTGCTTTGCTTTTGCCTGAGAGATAAAAGTAACTACTTGTATTTTACAGGTAAAACACATGGTGACAACATCATGCCAACATTCCAAAAACAATAAAGGCCAAGTTCAACCAGAATTGACCGTTAATGCATACATGGGTCATGCACAATTAAGCTTTAACAGCAGACGACAAAGCAATAATGGTGCAAACGTCTACCTGATAAGAACAATAAAAGCAAAGCAATGACTAGTGAACCTGGACATGCCATGAGAGCGACCAGAGATAATTTACACAGTAGAGAGTATCCAACCCGAAAGATCCGAGTCTGAGTCATGAAAATAACATTATTTTTTATACGGACAACATAAGGTTGTCATTTTGTTCAACAAATTTCAAATAGCAAAAAATAAAATGACTTCATTTTATTTATAACACGAGACATGGCCTATTACTAACCTTAAGTATAAGCCTGTTTAGGAAGGGAAAGGCATTATATGAGTGATGCAAGTTCAATTCTAGTGTAGGTAATATGAAAATGACAAGGATAGTTGTCCCTACCACTAAAATTGGAAAAAGAAGTGAAAAGTGGCATTGCATGTTCAAAATCAACGTTTCTCACTAGAACTCAAATGAAAGCACTGCTAAAAGAGTGTTGCTCATTTATATGCAGGAGAAAATTTAATTTACAGCATCAAACACTCGGGACAGAAGTAGAAGATAGACCTGTCCTGTCCACACCAAAGAATAACTCTTCAACTTTGAAACAACAGTACCTCGTGCTAACTATAAGAAGAAAAATATATCAAAACCTGAGCTTTACATCAAGCTGTTGTGTACTCCGAAAGCAGCTTCCATTCCTTCTTCTGATCAGTTCAGGGCCTTCAACATACATACCTCCCAATCTCTGCGCAGCTCCGAACTAGTTAGTGTGGACTACGAGATTGTCACGCGGACAGCTTTCCCCACCTTTTTCTTCCATCCAAGTCACACAAATGATATTTCATGCAAGGAGGCGACTTTTTCTTAGATCATACCATCCTCCTACGCCTCTAAAAGTATAATGGGTTACCCACTCTGTTGTCAAATGCCCGGTCATTCAATAACACTTACTAATCACTATGTGAATCAAAATTTAATTTCAGAAGTGAACCTTTTCTGTTAAGAAGAAAATAAAAATCAGCTTACTTTCAAATTTGATGGCGGCGTGCTATAGGGAAGCTGTAGGATGGATAACTCGAGGGAAGCCAGGTCTATATGTAATTTTCTACAATGGGTAATATACATTTCAACTAGAATCTCCATCAGGATTTAACCTCAAACAATCAGGTTCTCTTTTCAGTATCTCAGCTTCTCTGGCTAGTTGGATGTCTGGAGGCCAAAAAGTTTGATATACAATTTTAACTAGAAATCTAGGGAGCAGAGCAACAACAATTATAATCAAGATGGTGAGCCAATAGGTTAGCGACTTGGCCAGATGGTAAATCGTCCTGCAGAAAGCACAGACATAATTTCACCTAAATTTAATAATTGATCTGAAAAGCACTACAAAAAATCAGATCCAAGCAATTCCAGGAGAAGTTGAGCATACTAACCAATAATTTGGGAAGACAGGTATAGAATCCAACACTACCATACAACCGTAAGTGATAAGTACTGAACCCCAGACAGCAATATGAGTAATATACACCCAACGCCGAATGTCCATTGCCAAGTGAACATTGACAAGTATAACAACTGCAATCGTCCACAAACTGCCCAAGCTCCATATATCAATTGTGCTATCCCTGTAAACAAACAGGGGCATAGCAAAGAGAACAATACTCTGCCATAATGTATCAACCATAGTGATCCAGAAGAGCTGCATATTGTATGCTTCCTGTCTATGCCCCGCACAGTAAAGTCTTGGGTACTGTAGTAATGTCCGATGGCTTAAATCTTTGTCCAGGATGCCAACGACTACGGTAGGGATAGAAGTATAGATGACAGAATAAAAAACACTACTCCAATCTGTCAATGCTGAAGTTGATGAAAAAGCAGTGCACAAAATATACCTGACGTTATGAAAGAAAATCATAATGATCAAGGAAAAATGCCATTGAAGTACTGCATAAAGTATACTTCAAGGAACTCCCTATATTTTAAAATTTAAATGCTACCATTAACTAAAAATATATCAGACAAGTTTCTTGCATGAAATTTGGAGTCAGAAATAGAAGGAATTCCACACACAGTTGAATTTGCTAATTAGCTAGTCAATAAAATGTCAGTCACCAATGAATTTCTGCAGTCAAATGCCTTGATAATAGTTGTTGATAATCCAAGGTTAAAAATAATCATGGCAAACTCTAAAGAGAGCCCAAAAAAAAAAAAAGGGAAGGTGACCTCATAAACATGTACATTGTACAATAAAATTGCATGGAAAACTTGTTTTTAATAAATAAAAATGGGGAAGGATTTGAACGTACCAAAATAACATCAAAACGAAAACAGCATTCCGGTAAAAATTGTAGAGAATCAAGTACCCAATGCGTTGGTAATTCCAGTGTCCATGAACCAGTAATAGTCTCTTTAGAAACCGAAACTGACCCATTGCAAAATCTGATGCCATCACTGCTTGACGTCCTTCCTGACCACATATTCCCACTCCAACATCCGCCATTTGAATCATTGAAACATCATTAGCCCCTGTGATTTGTCAGTAAGCGCAGAGAAATAGAACCAATGTAAGAAACCAACAAAAGTAGAATCTACAAAGATTAAAGCTCCACTTGCTTCCTTCCACTAAACTCACCATCACCAATAGCCAGTGTCATATCATCAGTTCGGCTCTTGATTAGATCAACAATACCTGCCTTCTGCAATGGTGCTACACGACAGCACAGCACAACCTTACAGGAAGTTGCAAGGTTGAAAAGCTGAAAAAAGGATTAAAATGTATTAAGTGATATTTCATAATTAGATATCAAGCAAAATTGAAACTGATAGAATAATATTTCTGTATTCCATAAACCCTGAAATTTATGTAAAGGCTATATCAGACGCCCGCACCACCGCCCAGTTAACGAAGCAAAAGGAATGCAACATACGGTTGTAGAAACATTCTGCTCAAATAATCTAAGGAGATGATACTCACCTCTGTGTCAAGTTCTTTCTCCAAAATGTACACCAAACTGTTCCCATCAATTACCAGTGCAAGTGGTGAATTGATTCCATCTCTTTTCCCATTGCACATCTCAATGTGGCCAATTTCATTATGTTTATGGTTGTTGAAGTTGTCATTTCTTCGGTTGGATAACTTCATACCATATTTGGCGTTAGCTTCCACCAATAGTTTTCTGCATTCATTCTCTGAATTGCCATTAATAATTATTTGCTCCATATCTGGTGTCAGGAGTCTGCAAGACAGCCCGATTGAAATTGCTGTCTCTTGCTTATCCCCTGTTAGAACCCAGACTTTGATCCCAGCTTGCCTCAGGGATTCAATGACTTCAGGTACACCATCTTGTAACTTGTCTTCAATGGCAGTTGCCCCGAGCAGATTTAGTTCACATTCTATAAGTGCTGCTGTTTGACGCAGTTTGGCGGCTCTTTCAGTCAAAGAAGTGCTTGCATCATCAAATTTGTGTTGCCAGAGCTCAAGTTCTGCTTCTGTAAGATCTCTTGCAGCAACCACAAGTGTACGTAAACCTTGGGATGAGTACTCTGTCAAATGACACTGAGTATTATGTCTTATATTATCATTTCTCCCACTGTTCTTGGCTAAAATACTCAACATGGAAGAATCAGCGCCTTTCACCAGCACTTTCACAGCATTACTAGGAAATCTGATTACAACAGACATTCTTTTCCGCACACTATCAAATTCATGCATGCCCAATACATCAAACCTAAATTAAACCAATTGAACACTTGTTACAATTTGCTTTACTGCAGAATTGGAAAAATTATATTAAACACAAAAAGATATTAGGATTCAGAAGAGAATGTAGGGAACAATTTGCACCTTAGTTTCTCGCCATTGACATCAATTACTATATGCCCAGATGTCCGCTCAAAGAGGGTATATCCATAAGCAGAAGCAGCACTAACCAATGCTTGCTCATCAGGAGATTCACCCTGATACTCAATTAACTCTACATCATCATCATGTTGCCTCTCTGTGGTACTAGACATGTCTCGAGATCGAATTGGAATTACAGTATTACATGCAGCCAGTGTAAGGAAAAACTCATGAGCAGCAATCCTTTCTTCTGCAACTACATCGTTGTGCAACAATTGCATTAATTCTGAATCAACACTGATAGGGGATTTAAGTTTCCATCTCCTATGAACAGTTGCAGCTGCATATGATGAAGGAAAGTAGAAGCTTATACAAAATGTCACATGTCTGCAATCTAAGAATCGGCAAAACTCACACAACCACCAAATAAAAACGTGGCAGTTAAAAGGTAACATTCCATAAAAACATGAATGCTTGAGCTAAACAATTTGGAAGGCGAATTATAAGTTTCATAATTTGTTCTCAGCTATGTGGAAAGATTATATCAGTGCAGAAAAAGAGTAAAAGGAATCACGACTCAAGTCCACATTATCTATCGAATATTGGAAGTCTAACTGCTAAGCTAATTCCTAAATCTGAGTTCCCAATTTCTAACTGATTTATTCATCTCTGGCCTTAGTATGGGCTTGAAATAGCTAAGAGTCCCAAATCAACTATCATCTGCAGTAACTCACCAAGTAGGCAAGAAATTAAGCAAAACCAAGTTTGCGCAACACCAGAAAAGCTCTTATCATTAAGTTGTACCAGAATTGGAAGTGAATTATTTTGTTTGGTACCTGAAATGTTCTCTTCCTGCAATTCATCAGCCACATGCAGTGTACTCCCATAGTTATTGCCATATACACTAGCTCTCCGAAATTCCATCTTGTTTTCAGTTAGTGTTCCTGTTTTATCTGAGAAAACATAACGAATCTGACCCAAATCCTCATTTATATTAAGAGACCTACACTGAAATCTGGAACCAGAGCCACTGTCATACATATGCTTGTCCCCTATCATAAAGTAGGACTGTCCCAAACGAACCAGCTCCATTGTAATGTAAAGGGAAATTGGGATCATTATCTGAAACACTATGACGGAAGATAAAAAGGAGAAAAATATCTCCATTGGAATTCCATAATATTTATATCTTTTTCCATAATCCTTCCCTTGATTCAAGTATCTCTTTCTATAATAAGGTAAGGTATCAAGCTGTTTGTCATAGTGTGCGAGCCACAGTCCCATCCCAAGCGCCACAACCAGACACATGACAAAGAGAAATATGGATAACCAAAGTGTTTCTCTGTTCATGTAACTTTCCAGTTTGCTTCTCTTAGCAGGAGATGCTGCGCTATTCTTCATTGCTTTTGTTTCCTGTCCAGCATACACAACAACGCCAATTATCCAATCAGTGTTTTTCAGCTGACAACCACGTAAAACAATGTTTGACTGGCTGAGAGGAAACTGGTATCCACTGAACTCCATATTGGCTGTAAACTCATAAATGTTTCTATTGGGTTGTTCACATCTGATAAGACCTGAAATCATGGACCCTTCAGATACTGCTAAAGATGTCTCCTGCCTAGCATACCTAGACTTCAAGTTTGATTCACCATCCAAATTCATTGTTTGAATATAAGCAACCCCACTAGGATCACTTGTTCCTAACAAAACAATGTCACAAGGAATCGTCTCGTCAGCACAAATCTTCACAACCTCACCAGCTCGTATCTTTTTCCATTTCTTCAGTTGGAATTCCCCTGATTGTAGAACTAGAGCCTCCCGATTGTTCTCATTCCTATCTGACCTGTGTCTTCTCCAATCCTCATAACCATCTTTGATAGCAGTGACACACAGCACAAACAGAAGAGGAAAAAGGGATACAGTTCTACCAAATACTGCTAGAGGAGGAAGCTGGTTGAGAGCAGCAATAGCCAAGAAATATAGATAAGCAACCCGATGGAACTGGATGAAAAGATTTTTTGGCAAGAAGGTAATCAAGGTGTATTTGCTGGTTCGGATCTCATTCCCTGTGAACTCATACTTGTCATTGGTTTTCCTCGGATCATTGATATAGATGAACCTCGCATCCTCTTCCTGAAATATATCATCATCAAACTGCAAACTCTTGTGACGACTCCTCCGTTGAGACTTGCTCAACTTATCATGAACCACAGATGCTGGCCCAAAGTTCAACTTACCATTAGCAACAGATGAATCCCCTGAAATTTCAAATGCAGCAGACGAAATGCTATTACCGGTGTTACGAGGTAGTTCCATTGTGCCCCACAATTGCAGGTGTGCAGCCTCCTGCGTGGGGCATTCCAATGAAACCTGCTCAGAGAAATGAGATTCAACAGAATGAAACCTCCTCTCTGTGGGAATGCCGCAGCACTTTTCCTTCTCAATATGATTCTGACTAGCACCACTGTCGCTTCCAATACTGAGATCTTCTTCAACCTTCCCTGAATAATCTAAGTCAAATGCATTGCTTTGAGCATCACTGAAGGTGGAAGAACTGAGGGAATCATTGGGGCAAAGACAACCTAAAGAGGCAAACCTGCGAGGGTGATGTGGACCAGTGGAGCCAAAGGTTCTGAGGAGGGCAGCAATTGCTGGCCAGAAGTCATATATAATCCTCCATTAGCCACATTGGAGAATCAAATTAATAACTTTCCCAACTACCACCTCCCCTTAAACAAGAGTCACAACCAGAGTAAATCTGCCCAGACTTCTATGCCTCGGGAAGCAAGACAAAATCGACTAATTTGAGCTTCCTTTATGCAGGAACCATCACAGCATGAGTAACAAACTCACCCCACAATGCACAAATCAGAGTATCAGAATTTTTGACATATTTGGTGTTTATTTCTTATTCCAGATGAAACCCCTAAAGACCTGGTTCAATGGCAGGCAGAAAATTGGCCCCAGCGACAGAGGCAGAGACAAAACAGGAAATTGCAGTCACAATTAGATCTTGACAAATCTCTGACCGATGATACAGGCTACAGAACAAGCTCCAGGGATTGTGTTGTCGACAACAAGTGCCAAAGCTGGAGAACACATAAGACAAGAAAAAGAAATTACTACCGAGAGCACTACTGGATCAGAGACCCTATTCCATAACCCAAATCCCAAAATCTCAATTATAACGAATATAATGACATTATTTACACTAATTAAAAAACAAAATACAAAAGAGTAGTGAATGAGTAAAAGAACTATAATAAATGTGGAAGCGGAACGTATCAGAGGAATCAGAGAGCTTATCGTCTCGGGATAAGAGAAAACGAAGTGAAATCAGAATTAGACATACGCAGTTACGCACACATGTACTACCAATTACAGTGAAAACGAAATCATCTTGAAATGGCAGAGACTGAAACGATATTCTCTCTCTCATTCTATTTCTGTGTTGGAACATCAGATCTCATCCCTTCCTCACCTGCACTAGTTTTGCTTTCACCTTTTTCGTCGGTTGATGATTACTGATGCAGATCCTACCTCAATTATCAGATAGCTAAATAAGCATCTATAAAGTAAAGAAAATGTAAGTGATAAGAGAGGTTTAAGTTGGACGGAGTAGGGCGTACCGGCGGTGGATGAGTTGGCGGTGGCTGTGGCGTAGCAGAGAATAAAGAGCGCGAATGTCGGTGAGAGGACAGCTCAAAGAGAGAGATGACAATAGGACAAGTCTTGTCCACTGAACTCTCCGTCACGTCGTTTTTGCGTTTTGCCCTATCATTTAATTTTTGTGTGCAATTAATTACCCTTTTATACAATATTTTCTATTAATATTTAGAGTAAAAGATGCAAAATTATTAATTTATTTATAATATATAACCTTTTAGTTTTTATTAAATTTTTATTAAAAATAATAATTAAACACGCTCGTTTCAAAAAGTACACTATTTTTAAATTTAATTCAAATTTATTAAATTTGACTTAAATTAATATTTATAATAAATTATTAAATTAACTAAATTATTTACTCTTTATATTATCAATATTTGATTAATTGATGCATGTTCTTGATGATGTTGCTCTTATTTTTAATAAAATCTAAGATAAATAGATTTTTTGATAAATTAAAAATTAAAAATAATTATTTCAATAATTTCTAAAAATTAAGAAATTTAGAAAATGAATCATAAGGAAAAAATAGAACTTTTTACCTTAATATTTATATCTTTTTTTCAATCATTCAAACAAATTATTTTAAAAACAATTTCTTTACTAATTAGAGGTAAGGTTACGTACTCCTAAATTTTTTCATCATTCACACCTCAATGAGTGGGTATTGTTGTTGTTATTATTGTTTATTTATATGGTTATTTTTACTTATTTTTTCATTACTCCAAGTTTATTGATTATTTGGTTTTTCGGTTGTGATATGTTCTTAAGTATTAAACTGATAAAAAAATCTAAGGGGTCTTTTGGTTCTACTTTTATTTTTCTATTGTAATTTTTTGTTTTAATTTTTATTTTTTATTTTTTATTTTTTAAATAAAAATGAAAACCTGTTTGATTGTTATTATTAATGTATTTATATTTTTATTACTAATAATAATTACATATTAGATAAAACTTAAAGATAAATTATGCTTAATTAAATAAATTTATTTAATCTTTTATATAATATTTATTTTATATTATGTTATTTTAATAAAATAAATAATTAACATTTATTTGAAATATATTTTAATTGTTAAATCAATTTTTATTTGAATATTTGTATATTTTAATTTTAATTAAATTTAGTAATAAATATTAAATTTTAATTACATATATTTTAATTATAAAATAAAATAATCCTTAATTTTTATTGATTAATTAATTTTAATTTATTAAATATATAATTTTGAATTAAATTATTCACAATTTTATTAAAATTAAAATAATTAAATAATATATCAAATGATAGTAAATCAGATTATGAAAAATAATATAAACAAAAATCAAAAAATACATTATATAGTTTTTATAATTTTTAAAAACTGAAAAAAATTACTAAATTTAAAAATAAAAAATATAAATATAAACAAACAACCACCCGTAAACTAATTAATATTAATAAGTGTATAAAATAAAGCATTTGCTTCCATAATCACAGGAGATAAAGCCAATAATGTCCGGGTAATTAGCATATTCCCATAGGAACACACCACCGGAGAACTGCCGGAAAGGTAACCATTTCGTACGTTTGCCGTGTAAAAAGGTGAAACTCTGAAGAAACCTATGCTTCTTCTTCGGATTTCAATAAATTCGGATTTAGTTGGTTAAACTTCAAATTTTTCCTCTAAACTATGAAGAAACGTATGCTTCTTCTTCTTCTTCTGAAAAGCCTAAACCAATAAATATGTTCAGTCGTCTCCTTCATGGCAACGACTAGCTGCCAACACTACAACAAATCAATAGAATTCGTGACGTTTAAAAAAAAACGTCACAAATTGTTTAAACTTTTCGCGACGTTTAAAAAACGTCACAAATTTGTCATACTTTTTACGACGTTTCAGCAATAAAACGTT
>JANZLD010000005.1:1198685-1209748 GCA_026413575.1 Erythroxylum carthagenense | reverse complement strand
ACACACGCAAGACCTACATAAATGAATGACTGAAATTTATGAGACATAATAAGACATCATAAAATTGGACAGAAGATCTGAACTCGTATTCTAGTCAGGCTAGAGCCTAAATGAGCCCGGCCCCGACTCATTAGCATCTTTAGGGATATTCCCAATCAGGGAGGCCCGAACCGGGCAGGGCACGCCATCCGCAGCTTATATTCCCAATCAATCAAACACACTGCGTACAAAATCCGAACGAAAAGCATATTCTTCTAACCAGTAATTTCCAATCCACCACTAGGATTGTGACACGTAATCCATCTCCAAATAGTCCTATAAACGCGGCGACGCCGCAGCTTCTTCCTCCTCCCATAAATAGGAAAACTGCTCTCGTATAAACTGTAAACAAATTTCACACCATCTCCTCCTGGATCGCAGTTTTGCTGCCTCTCTCAGGTACGTTACATCTCCAATCTCTATCTTATTCTCTCGGTGTCTCCTCTTGTTCGCTTTATAGTTACTGGGTATTATCTTTAATTTTGTTATTTTTATACATATATTCATGGAAAATTCTACAGTTTTGTCTTTCAAGTTTTTTACGATAATTCTTGTTGTATTTGTTACTATTGGTGATTTCTGATATGGGATTTTGTGTTTTATTGTAAAATTTCATCTGGGTCGCATTCTTTTTAAGAAAAAAAAGAAGCTTTTAGGGGTAATGTTCTTAGACTTGTTAAGGGTTTGGTGCGTGTTTGAATTTGGGATTGCCTCTATTGTTTGTGGTTTGTGTTTTATTGTTTTCGGGTTTCAAAAATTCGCTAACTTGTGTACATCCATTGATTTGTACGGTTATTTTGATTTGCAAGTCGGGTTTTTTTGGGTTCTGGGTATGATTGGGGATTTACTTATTGACGTCTTCTTGAACCTTGTTTGGTTACTTGCACAAGTTTGCTTATCATATCTGTGATTGAAATATTGTTTCTTTTTCGCATACTTGAATCTTTATCCTTTGAATAGAGATGTTTAGATCTAGACGTCTTTTTTTTGTTGTTTTTGAGGTATTTCTATGTAATTAACCGTTAGATCAGGCAGTGTTTTGGCTTAACCTCGCTCTTTAATACTATATTGCAGTTTTGACTGATTCATCTTAATGTATTCAACAACCACTGGAGCATTCACCGTTTCCTGCAAATCGGGAAACAAGACTAACTTCTTCTGCTGGATCCTCTTTTGCCTTCTTCCAAAGTTTCTTGGGACTGCCATCGTTTGCCTCAACATTAGTTTGATTAAGGCCATTGTTAGGAGCCCCTCTGCTGTAAACGTTTTACAAACTTGTGAAGTGCTCACTCTGTAGCCACTGTACAGTTGGCCATCTGCAGTTTGCACCTGCAGTCTTTCATAAATTTTAGCAATCTGTAGTTGGCTTCATATTGGTGCTGAGAAGATGGTTTCCTCTCAATTTGCTGATCTGGCGAAGACTCAAATGCGCAAACCGTTGCGCAACCAGTTACTGTTTCCTCTGAATTCCCTCAATGTTGCAGTGTCAGACCAGGTCGAGCTTGATTTTACTGATGTTTTTGGTCCCTTGCCAGTTCAGTCACCGGCTGAAGTAAATGCTGATAATGTAGGAAATCCTTTATTGAAAGCTGATGCTGCTGAGCTTATTTATGATGACCCTGTCGTCATTTACAACCGTTCACATTCCTTGGTTGGACCCTCTTGTGTTAGCCCATCCCCAAGGCTCAGCAAACTTACTTTACGTGAGACTGAGGATTCAGTGGAACTTGTGGAGTTTTTCCAGCAGGGCACAATTGCAGAACTTGAGGAATTGTCTACAGATGGAACAGACAACGAGGAGAGTCTTGAAAATGCCAATCATGTGGGTGTTGAAGATTTTGAGGTTCTGAAGGTTGTTGGCCAGGGAGCATTTGGTAAGGTCTATCAGGTCAGGAAAAAGGGTACATCAGAAATATATGCAATGAAGGTCATGAGGAAGGACAAGATAGTGGAGAAGAATCATGTTGAATACATGAAAGCTGAGAGAGACATTCTAACAAAAGTGGACCATCCCTTCATTGTCCAGCTCAAATATTCCTTCCAAGTAAGTTTCAATCTTTTCACGATTTAATTTTTATTCTAAAGTTGTAATGTAATTCAGCTGATGAGATGAGGAATGTGCTTGGTGGATTACATTCTCCTAGTTTCTATTCTTGCAGTTATTGATCTTCCTATAGTGTATCTGTCTGTTGGCATAATATAGAGTATGAGAGTGCTAACTATGGATTGTTCTTATTACAGACCAAATATAGACTGTACCTTATCTTGGATTTCATTAATGGGGGTCACCTTTTCTTTCAACTGTATCACCATGGCCTTTTCAGGTAAACTTAATATTCTCTGGTTTGTGTGCCACAGAGTAAGGACTTCAATTTTATTGGTTGTCGTAATTGTGTTTCAGAGAGGATCTGGCACGCATATATGCTGCGGAGATTGTTTCTGCTGTCAGCCACCTTCATGGCAATGGCATAATGCATAGGGATCTTAAGCCTGAAAATATCCTACTTGATGAGGATGGCCATGTAATTTGTTCCCCCTTTCTTTCCACACCGGAATACACATTTAACGTAGACCTAGAATTCTGACTTATTGCGGAACTTGTGGTCCAGGTAATGTTGACTGATTTTGGCCTGGCAAAGGAGTTTGGTGAGAACACGAGATCCAATTCCATGTGTGGAACTGTTGAATATATGGCACCTGAAATTATTCTTGGAAAGGGGCATGATAAGGCTGCGGATTGGTGGAGTGTGGGGATTCTGTTATATGAGATGCTCACGGGGAAGGTCAGTGATCATTTCCTTAGAAGATCTTCTGCAGTATTTTCTGCTTGTTTATCTTTTTCTTTTAATGTAAATATTTTGGTCTTGATTTTGATCTAATGACTGGGTCTTTTATGTTCATTCTAATTAATGGAATTAGATCTTCATCAGTTTCAAGGTTTTTGCACATCTTTTTTCCTTTTTATTTGCTATAAAAATGAGGCAGCTACATCTCTTTCTAACATGCATGTGGCTTGGGCAGCCTCCTTTTGTTGGTGGCCGGGACAAAATTCAGCAAAAGATAGTGAAGGATAAGGTCAAGCTGCCAACGTTTTTGACTGGTGAAGCAAATGCTCTACTGAAAGGGGTAAGTTAATCCTTGTAGCCTGAACTGATGAGGAATATATATGTTTGAACCTAATAATTGAATTCTAAGTTAACATTTGGGAACAATCTTGCATATTTTGAACTCAAGTTTCAAGCTTAACCTTTTCCTTTGTCTGTACATCCAATCAAAAGTGTCAACTTGAGGTGTAGTATAGATGGTTTTAGAACTTCTCTGATACATTGAAGGAGACCTGATTTTATAGGATCTGTGACTGATAATGAGTTATCGATTGTTGAAGTTAAAAACTTTAGATGGTTAATGAAGATTTTTGTTCTAGCTGTCTGCCGCTTTTGTGCCTTTATTCCTCCATCCGAGCAAAATTAGCTATTTTTTGAAAGATTACCACCGAATTAAAAGCTTATCATTGATCTTTTATCTTGGTTTTGTTTTAGCTCCTACAAAAGGATGCTTCTAAACGCCTAGGAAATGGACCATTGGGAAGTGAAGAAATTAAGCGACACAGGTGGTTCAGGCCAATCAACTGGAAGAAACTGGATGCAAGGCAAATCCAGCCAAGTTTCCGACCAGAAGTAGCCGGGAAGGACTGCACTGCAAACTTTGAGAAGAGGTGGACGGAGATGCCATTGTCAGTTTCTCCAGCTGCTAGCCCGAAAGTGAATTTTAACCCCTTTGTAGACTTCAGTTATGTTAGGCCTACTGGTTGTTTCCTTCAAAAGAATTGCACCTTGAGCAAGTAGGTCTCATCTGGTCTGGTCTGGTCGGGTTGGGGTTGCAGTAAGTGAAGAAAGTAGGTTGTCGAAGAAGGCTCTGTCAATGAACAATAACATTCGTCTGTGTTCCCATTTTCAGACAAGTTGAACATTTGCCCGTAGGTTTGCTGTCCTATTATGAATTTATGATGTACCCTCTGAAACTTCAAGAAATGTTGGTTTTTGATTATGGTTTGGCCTCTCTCTTGTGTTGGTATAGAAACATAACATCCAAGTCTTCAGTTCTATTAAAGCACAAAGAAGCAATTAAGAAAATGAATGGAATAAGAATGTCCTGTTCCTTTTTCTTTGTACTTGATTCCATTACAAGTCAAAACTATGGATGGTGATGAATTGGTTGAAAAGATCGAATCTTGAAAAAAAAAAGAATAAAAATTTAGTTAAAGTTTAAATCTTTTTAAATTAAAAGTATTAAGCACAGTAAAGGTTAAACTTTTTAATTAAAAGGAAGAATAAAATTTAAAGTAATTAAAATTAAAGCGAATTAATTGGTAATTTGAATGTTTTAATTAAATATTAAAATTAAACCATGCCTTTGAAAATTAAAAAATGGCCCTTTATCAGCTTCCTGTGTGCCTTGAAGCACAACAGGCTTAACGTTCCTCCACGTAGTTCCCTATTCTTCGGATAAATTTGGTGGATAAAACGTGGCAAAAGCATGGCCTCCGTCCGTTGATTGAAGCTTGTTCTTTTATTACTTGGAAGCAACAACTAAACTAATCTCTTGCATTGCACACTGGACTGAAGCTTCGCTTCAATAGTAGCAATGGGTTCCCTCGTCAGCCCTATTGCAGCTACCTCTAAGCAGTATCGTGATGTCGTTTGTTTCTCTTCTTTTAAGCACACTTTTCACCATAATAGTCTCTACAAGTTCACTAAACGTCTTAAATATCGTCCAGTGAGGTGTAATGCATTATTTGGGAATGTCCCGGATGATCTATTATTAGAGAGCACTAACTATCTGCAACAATTCCCTATTCTACAATCAGGGTTGATGCAGTTTCAGAGAGTTTCTGATGAATTATCTGATATGCAGAAATGGGGTGTTCTGGTTTTTGCTGGGTTGACATGGATTTACTTAACCGCCAGGCCTGGTGTTCTACTTGGCGCCGTTGATGCATACCTTTTGGCTCCTTTGCAACTGGGTCTGGACTTTTTGATTGGAAGGAGGAGCTTGAAAAGAACTGATTTTATGATCTTGGACAAATTGGGGGAAGGAAATTTCGGCGTTGTTTACTCTGGCGTCATTCTTCCCAAGAATGGGACAGTAGAAGATAATGGCCAAAGGAGAGGAAGAGGAAAAGCAGTGAACTTGGATCAGAACCTGAAAGAAAAGGTTATTCTCAAAAAGGTAACTTTATGCTTCTTCCTCTGTAATGCTGGTTTTTCAATCTACAAGGTTATGATTCTAGATTTCATCAGGTTATGGGAAGTGTGAAGTGGTACTTTCAAGTTTGTTTATGGGAAAAATGTTGTAATGCAGGTGAAGCTTGGAAACCAAGAGGTTGAAGAATGTGGAGAATTTGAGGAGTGGTTTAATTACCGGTTATCAAGAGCAGCTCCTGAAACATGTGCTAAATTCCTTGGAAGTTTTGTTGCTGATGAAACAAATATGGAATTCACTAAGGGTGGAAAATGGCTTGTTTGGAAATTTGAGGTACTCACCATTTTGGAAAATTCTGAGAAGAAAGTAAAACGTCCTGTTTAGGGGGGTAGTCTGAGGTTTCCTTGATTGAATATTAATTGTTTTATGAATTATGTTTTTCCCAAATTCCAAGTTCATCCAAGTTCATTCAATGATACTTCAACTGTCCGCTTGCACTAATTGTAGGGATGTCCATGTCACAGGGAGATCGGAGTCTTTCAGATTACATGAAAGATCGTAACTTTCCTTTTAATTTGGAGGCTGTCATGTTTGGACGAGTCCTGCAAGCAGAAGATTCTGTTAAGCGGAATGCGTTAATAATCAAGCAAATAATGCGCCAAATTATTACTTCCCTTAAGAAAATCCATGACACAGGAATTGTTCACCGAGATGTAAAGCCAGCAAACTTAATGGTGACACAGAAGGGAAAGATCAAGCTTATAGATCTTGGGGCAGCTACAGACCTTCGGATTGGCAAAAACTATATACCAAACCGCGGTCTGCTTGATCCTGATTACTGTCCTCCTGAACTATTTGTACTCCCTGAGGAGACACCTGGTCCTCCATCCGAACCAATTGCCGCCTTGCTTTCTCCAATTCTGTGGCAGGTACTGAACCTCAGTACTGTGATGCCGTATGTAACCTGATTTTTGCTGAACTTTTGCAAATGTTGGATTACAAAGTTTCATATCTGTTGAATGGGGCTGGGATTTTATTTTGCTATGTATGCACTCTTATTCAATGATCTGAAGTTTTCTGTAGCAAATACTTACATTTTCCTTTCAGCTCTTTGAGTTCGCTATAATTGATGCAGCTGAACAGTCCTGATCTTTTTGATATGTACTCTGCTGGAATCGTGCTATTACAAATGGCAATACCAAGCTTGAGGTACCCATCAGGATTAAAGAACTTCAATACTGAATTAAAGAGAGCTGAATATGACTTGAATAGATGGAGGAAGGACACTCGATCGAGGCCAGATTTAAAAATTCTTGATCTTGAATCAGGTAGAGGGTGGGATCTGGCTACGAAATTGATCTCACAGAGAGGCTATCTTGGGAAGGGGCGTTTATCAGCAGCTGCTGCTCTAAGGCATCCTTATTTCTTGTTGGGTGGTGACCAGGCAGCTCTTGTGCTCTCTAAACTAAGCTTAACCAAGTAGCAGCCTGCTTCTTCCAGTTGGTAGTCCATTTGACTCTGTTGTATTTTATTTGTTGATTTGTTTCTTTCTATATCACAGATCGCATTCGTATCGGCATTGAAAGAATGAAAGTTTATACTTGACACCATTTTGTGATTGATTTCTTTTGCTATACTTAGATGGAAAGTTTACCCATTCAGGCTTCCAAATTGTATCATCCAGTGTGTGAAAAGAGAAAAGAACTTCTAGATTTGCCTTTATTTTTCCTTTTCATTACACCATTACAAGTTCTGATTGTTGTTGCTTGACAGACGCCACAAATTGTTGTTGAGACGAATCTGTTACATTTATTTGATTCAGTGATGTGATCACGAGGGGCTTGCCCTGCAAAGAGCTCTTCTCCAATTCAAGTCACTGTTTCTGGAGCCTGCAAAAGAGGTACTCGGACCGCTTATTCTCTACTGGGGAGTCTGCTGAATGATTCCTTGACCTTTACCCCCAAATTCCTTATGGTGTGTAATTGGAGGTTAACCACTTAAATTTGTCCACATCAAATGAAATCACATGTTCTATTTTCTGCTCGTGCTATTTCGCTGTAACCTTTTGTTGGTTTAGTTCACAAAATCCAATCAGCATCATACAGTGCCAATTTTGCATCATTATGAAAATTTATGGAAGTGCTCTTTATTTAGTCTTTGCTTCTGCATAACTGCATTTGAGAACTTTGAAGATAATTTGACAGATAATGCAAATGCGTTATCTGAGATTAACCATCCTATAGTTTTAAAGTCATCATGCAGTGCCAATGAAATCCATAAGCAGGTATGACATATTGTATTGCCACCCCATGTAATTTGTTCTAAAAGGAGAACTTGTGCAACAATGGAAGAACTGTGAAGCCATAAAGCAATAAAAAGGCTCAACAATATTCTTTGAAGAACAGTACTCAAATATAAAGGTAATCCAGTGGTAAGGAATGTTGAGGACAGAAAATATTCCATGACTAAAATTTCACTCAGTAGTCTTGTCTTCTTATTTTCTTTTACTTTTTAAAGTTCACACACAATCGGTAGTAAACTTCCTGGCGTGTATAGACTGCATAATGTTACATGTGGACATTCTTCCTCTTTCTGCTGTGAATGTCAAGCACTACAACTCGTCATGATAAAGGAAAGTCTCCGACGGATTCTTCTTCCTGCAGCTCCACTTGCAGTTCCATGAGCATAATGAATTGAAGACTGCCATTCTTGTGGATTGTTGGGATATGATGTTTGATGTTGAAGGTGACTTTGACAGAACAATTGCATACCCGTCGTCCATATTATCTGTTCCTTCTGGGAACAGCTGCCACAAAAGACTGCCAGCCCCACTTCCACCTTTTTTTGTGGAGTTCAAGAGGCTCTTGTACACTGTGTTGATGAATGTGTCACGGAATGATGTATTATAACCAGGATCTTTTGTAGATACACCAAACTCAGAAAATAAAATGGGCATTCCCAGGTATTTATCGGCATCCTCTATGTGAGCTTCCATCCATGATTTTGCGAATTTGATATGAGCATCAGATATCGTCTGTGAAACCCTTTAGGGAGAAAATGATACGCATGAGTATCAACATGTTGTGCAGTCTTTAGAAAGAAATGCTCTTTCCGTTGTACTCACCAGGAGTCTGCATAAATGTGAACAGAAGCAAAATCAACACCAAGAACAAGATGGTTCCTTATAAAGTCAGTTCCAACTTGTGTGGCGTATGAGTTGGGATTGAACTGAGCTCTATCGGGTGCTGAGGGACCATAAAATCCTTCCAATCCAATCTCCACCAAATGCTTCGGATCCATGCTCTTGATATATACGGCCATGTCTTGTATCCACGACTATAGACCAAAGATAAAGTAGGATATGTGAAGAAAAGTCACTATTACTCGTCAATACAAGAATAGATGTACAGAGAACACAAACCTGCAGCTTATCACCAGATGGATCAGAGGTACATCGAGGTTCATTCATTAGTTCCCAAGCAAATATCGTGGGATCTTCCTTGTAAGTTATGTTTGTAAGTGTATTAACCCTATTTAGTACCATCTTCATTACACAGATAATTAGCAGAAGTGAGAACACTTCAAAAACAAAGTCTGCAGATGACATTGACATTGCATAGAAACTGAATGAGCAAGAAGTAGAGCTGCCAAAACACTGGAGTATCTTTTTAACTTGCCTTAACATGAGCTTTATAGTAGCTTCTTAGTGTTGGATTTGAGAAAAATTCATCATCAGATGTCAAAGTAAGACCAGCTTCTTTTCCCCATTTCACATACTGTGCTTTGCCACCATATGCATCCCAATTGTTTGTTAAAGACAATATGAGCCTGATCTTATACTTCTTTGCTTCACTCACTACAAAGTCTAAAGCCTGAAGATGCAACACAAGACAATCAGGAAATAGCAGGAACACTTGGTCCTATGAAAAAAAAACATGTTTTGTTATAAATGAAAAGTTGAAAAGTACCTTGAAAACTTCTTCATCATAAACTCCTGGAGATTTCTGAAGAGCCCGCCATTGACCATCATTAAAGGCCCAAGTCCTACAAACTGTAAGGCCTACTGACGATGCTTGCTGGAACAAGTCAGTGACCTTACCTCTTGTTGATTGATCAGCAGCAAATACCATCAACCAATAAGTATTGAATCCATTGACATAGAAAGGTTTGTCATTTACTACAAACTGGTTCCCCTTCTTCCCCACCATCTGCCATGCATCTTCCTCCATATTGTTTGACTCACAGATCCTGAACTTATCAAACAAAAACTTCTGTCAAGAAAACTCAGCTGGTAAACGATATAAGCATGCAAAAAGAGTACATAGAAAGTGAGAGAAATGCATCTCATCATTCCGGTTACCCTTGCTTTGCACTAGAATATGGTAAAAGATTGTCTATCTCCACTGTTGTTTCTAATTTCTCAAAACCAGCAACTTCAACACCAGTGGATTTCGATTCTTTCAATGTCACAACAAAAACTGCAAGCAAACAAACAATCTTTAACCAAATATTTTTATTGATTGTATCCATAATGTTGAGTCAGTAAACCACATCTTGCATCTCGCTTGAAACATCGTATTTATATACAGTTTTCTTCTTTTAGAAAGGGTGATTTGGAATGCAGAGAAGAAATGGTGACATCCCTTACTTCAAAGGGAAGAAAATTTTCTTACAGATTAGTTCCAATAGCATAGGTAGATGGATATTCAAAGCAAAGGTATGTCGAGTAGGGTAGAGTAGAGTACATCCATATGTAAATTCGCAGGTATCACTCCCAAGGAAAGTTACAGAAGGGTCCTACGTGAAATTATTCACAGGCTCGTTTCTAGTTCAGATGTCATTGTTCCTGCGACTGCTAGTAAATTCACGAAGACGATCAGGACAGGAAAATATAAAAACTTGCGAAGAGTTTCCCTGTTGGGAATTCGTAGGAAGCTGGTCTTTTACCTCGTAATAACGGAATGAAAAGAAAGGAAGAAGAAGAGGAAAGTGGGAGGTAGAAGAAGATTGGATTACAGAGATGGATTCATTGTAAAGCTACGATCTTTATCTGTTAAATCCATACACAATCATCTAAATGTTGCGTATTGTTCATGTGCACCTTTGTGTTTGCTTTGTAACCACTAACCACCAAATGATCTCTCTTGAGCAAAGTTCATCTCTTTTAGTAACTTATGCAGCCACAAGGAGTGGCATACTCATGAAGATGCAGCAAAGTATTTTGCTTCACAGGCTGACAAAGTAACTAAATATTGTTTCTTCGAAATCCTTGTAAACCTCTTGCTTCCCATGAAAAATTCAAAACCCCCTGTGCTCTTTTTATCACCCATATCCCTGCTCCAATCGCTATCGGAATATCCAACAAGATCGAACTCATTAGTACGAGAGTAAAATAAGTCATGAAATAATATATCTCTAATATAACGAAGAATTTATTTTATGGCTCTCCAATTCGTCATATTTGGCTCCTCTATTTACCAGCTTACCAAGCCAACTCTATATGTAATTTCCGGCCTTTTGCATGTAAGATAATGCAAACTTCCAACCAAACTTCTATACAAGGTTGCGTCAATTGTCTTGTCTTCATCATGTTGAGACAATTTCGTATCACTCTCAACCAAATTACAATCTTTCGTTTTAAATTTCTTTAGAATCTCCTTTGCATATGCTTCTTAAGATACAAAAATTTCAGACTTGTCTTGTTTCACTTCTAATATAAGAAAATAAGACATGAAACCTAAATCGTGTTGGTCAAATATGTTGGCTATATATTGGTCCAAAATTGTTGGCTCATTTCATCCCACATCGAAAATGTGTGGGTT
>JANZLD010000005.1:1180709-1195809 GCA_026413575.1 Erythroxylum carthagenense | reverse complement strand
ATCAGCAACAGCCCTTGACGTGGTCTCTTTTAGACTTGGTCTTGAGCAAGTCAGTCCATGAAAAAGGGAACGTATCAGTTATGCCCTGTTTTTCCATCTGTTTTAAGAAAAAACGTGTAGGAACAGAAGTGGTATTTGAAGGAGAGTGGAAGTAGCCTTTTTTCTAACGCGTTTTGTCTCACAGTGAGAGCTTAGTAAGAGTGAACTGGACTCCAATCTGCACAGCTAGCTTTCCTAATTCCTAATTCTTATGGTTTCTTGCTCACATGTTCCGCTTCACGTGTGGATAATGTAAGGTATAACTGAAGAAGAAACAGCATCTGGAATTTTCAAGAATTAGTTAATACCCAATTTGGAGTTATTTGTTTATTGTTTTTGCTTTTAGAGGGAAATTTGAAAAAGGAAATGTAAAGAGAAGAAGAGCTACCTCTACCCTGTAGGGGTGGTGGTTCTTCTTTAGTTTCTTCAACTCTCAAAGCAGTATACAGCCTCGTACCTTCTGTCAAATTTGACTTTTGGGTGTGTTGGGTTTGTATCCTTCCATGGTTCTTGTCTGTTTTTGTATTTAACAAGGTAAAGTTCAGAGCTTTTCTCATCCATTTTCGTTTCTCTTGAGCTCTTACCTTTAGTCTCAGACATGTCCCTGGGTTCTCTCTTCTGTTACTTTTATCAACCACTAGTTGGTGGTTCATTTCTTACATTCTTCCATACCTAGTACCTTTCTTTATGTTGTCTAATTCCTTACTGTGAAATCGAATTGCGTGATTCCTAGCACTTGGATCTTGTCCTTGTTTAAAGCTTGGATTTTGATAAACAAGGAGCATGGATAAGCATCTCTCTGTGTCTCTTCTCTTTTGTTCTTGCTTAGTTTTCTCTGCAATTCATGTTAACTTTGCTGCCAACTATGTACCGACCGATAAAATCCTTCTAGATTGTGGGGCATCATCGGATCTCACCGATTCCGATGGTCAGAAATGGATGTCGGATAATGGTTCAAAATTTCTGTCTGCATCCGCTAATTCTTCCATGTCTGAAGCTTCAAATCAAGATCCTGATGTCCCTCAAGTTCCTTATATGACAGCTCGTGTTTTCCAGTCCAAGTTCACATATAGTTTTCCTTTGGCCTCTGGTCGTGTGTTTCTTCGTCTATATTTCTATCCATCTGTATACAATGGCCTGAACTCTTCTGATGGTCTCTTCTCCATCACTGCAGGATCTTACACTCTTCTTAAGAATTTTAGTGTTTATCAGACCACTCAAGCTCTGGACTTTGCCTTTATTGTTAAGGAATACTATATCAACGTTAATGGTGGATCATTGAACGTTACTTTCAGTCCAGCTTCAGATCATCCGAAAGATTTTGCATTCGTTAATGGGATTGAGATTGTTTCCTTGCCTGATATTTACAGTAATACTGATGGAAGCTTGATGGTTGTGGGCCAAACTGGTTCATTCATCGTTGACAATAGCACTTCGCTTGAAAATGTTTACAGAGTCAATGTTGCTGGAAATGGTATCCCACCTCCAAAGGACACTGGCTTCCTGAGGACTTGGGGTGATGATCAGTTGTATCTTTTTGGGGCAGCAATTGGTCTTTCAGTGTCTGCCGATCCCAACATGACGATCAGCTATCCGATCAATATATCAGCTTATGTTGCACCAGATACTGTCTATTCCTCTGCTAGAACAATGGGGACAGATAATTATGTCAACCTAAATTACAATTTGACTTGGATTTTCTCTGTGGACTCTGGTTTCTTTTACTTGATTAGGCTCCATTTCTGCGAGATTGTTGAAAATATAACCAAACAGAACCAGAGAGTGTTTGACATCTACCTTAACAATCAAATTGCTGAGACAATGGATGTGGTTGCCATGGCGGGTGGCAACGGGGTTCCATTGTATAGGGACTATGTGGTTCTTGTTCATGGTGGGAAACCTCAGAAGGATATGCGGCTTGATCTTCATCCAAATAAAGCTGCCAAGTCCCAGTTTTATAATGCTATTTTGAATGGAGTGGAGATATTCAAATTGAGCAATGCAGATGGTAACCTTGCAGGGCCAAATCCTATTCCTCCTCCTAAGCAGAATGTGATAGATCCCAGTAGAGTCAAATCACGATCCTCGGGGCATTCATCAAACGGAAAAGCCATTGTAGCTGGAGGAATAAGCAGTGTAATTGTTCTAGCACTCGTGGTTGGTCTCTGTTATGTAGCTCTAGCACGTCGCCACAGGTATGGGAAGGAGGCAAGTGCAAGTGAAGGGTCATTTGGATGGTTTCCTCTTTCACTTTATGGGAATTCACACTCTGCTGGTTGGGCCAAGATGACCACTACTGCTAATTCTTCTCTACCTTCAAACCTCTGCCGCCACTTCTCATTTGCTGAGATCAAGGATGCCACCAACAACTTTGATGATGCTCTGGTTCTTGGCGTTGGAGGTTTTGGCAAGGTTTATAGAGGAGAAGTTGATGGTGGAATGCTTAAGGTCGCAATCAAGCGTGGTAATCCACTCTCTGACCAAGGGGTGCACGAGTTCCAGACTGAGATTGAAATGCTCTCAAAACTTCGACATTGTCATCTTGTTTCATTGATTGGTTACTGTGAAGAAAATTGTGAGATGATCCTTGTTTATGATTACATGGCTTATGGTACATTGCGTGAGCACTTGTACAAGACGCAGAAGCCACCCCTACCATGGAAGCAAAGGCTGGAGATTTGCATTGGTGCTGCTCGTGGTTTGCACTACCTCCACACCGGTGCCAAGCACACCATCATCCACCGAGATGTTAAGACAACTAACATCCTTTTGGATGAGAAATGGGTAGCAAAGGTTTCCGATTTTGGGTTGTCAAAAACAGGTCCTACATTGGATCATACTCATGTCAGCACAGTTGTAAAAGGTAGTTTTGGATATTTAGATCCAGAATACTTCAGGAGACAGCAACTAACCGACAAGTCCGATGTCTACTCATTTGGGGTTGTTCTGTTTGAGATACTCTGCGCTCGACCGGCATTGAACCCAACCCTGCCGAAGGAACAAGTAAGCTTGGCAGAATGGGCTGCACATTGCTACAATAAAGACATTCTTGATCAATTAGTTGACCCTTATCTAAAGGGTAAGATTGCACCAGAATGTTTCAAAAAGTTTGCAGAGACAGCAATGAAGTGTGTTGCTGATCAGGGTATAGAGAGGCCATCAATGGGTGATGTGCTATGGAACCTTGAATTTGCATTGCAACTACAAGAGAGCGCAGAGCAAAGTGGACAAGGCGTGGGATGTGGCAAGGAGGAGGAAGAGGACGCATTCAATGTGTGGTCATCATGTACAGGGAAGAAAGAGCCTGATGCCATTGATAGTGATTCAAGGAGCACAGGAATGAGTATGAGCATAGGTGGAAGTAGGCTTACAAGTGAAGACTTTGATGGGTTGACTCCAAGCGGTGTGTTCTCTCAGATCATGAATCCTAAAGGACGTTGAGATCATACAAACATTGGAATGGATTCAAGTTCATACCGCATAGAAAAAATTTAATTTCTTTATCTGATTCCTTACTTTTATCTTCTTTGTAACTTGGAAACTCCTATTACATGTTCTGGGTTAAGAATGAGCTATAAATTCTGTGTAAATTTGTAAGTTTTGACAGTATGAATGACCAAGCTGAAGTTTTTTTTAAAAAAATTGGAGGGAAGAAAATAGATTAGTGTATGAGTCTAGGGAAACAGATTCCCGACTTATCCTCTAAGAGGAGTACATAGTATCCAATGGATGTATTATCAAAATAAGTGGTTCCTAAGACAAAATGCTCTGCATAGGACGCTAACCAGTCAGCACATCTGTTACGCTCACGGTAGATATGCCGATGCACAATAGTTCAGTTCCGCGTAAACAGATCATTGATATCATAAATTATGGGATTGTGGGTCATTGCCTGTCTTGTCGAGGAGGAGAGAAGATTGATTGCCACTTTCGAGACCACTTTAAGTTCAATCTGTCGGTAGCCTAGGTTCCACACAAGAGTGAGCTCTGTATACACTCCCTAGAGTTCCGCTGCCACCGGAGAACACCAGCCGAGGTTCTAGATGAAACCTCCAAGCCAATTGCCTGTACTGTCTCGAATGAGGCCCCTGGTGGTAGCTGAGGAAGAGGAACGTTTGCAAGCGTCATCCGTGTTTAACTTGACCCACCTGAGAGGGGGTTTGCACCGGCTTATGAGTTGTTCGTGACGGAGGCGATGTTCCATATCAATGCGCCTTTGTCGAGCGGTAGACTTGTAGATCTGATCTGCATAAGACAAAATAACATAAATGAGTGAGGAGAGCCATAGAACATGAGCGTAAAAAATGGACCTATTTTGCCAACCCCATAAGAGCTAGCATGTAGCACCAAATAAGGTCGACGAATCCCGCCCAAACACCCATTGATGTTGTTGGAGGTTGGTAATGAGCCGCTATCGAGCTGACATAGTGAAAAAATCACAAGGAACTAAGTGTAGAGGGAAGGCGCTCCACATTTGTCGAGCTTTGACGCAGTCTCTCATAGTATGTTGAGAGGATTCTTCGAGATCACAATGATAACAAGTTCCATCCGTAATGAGATGCCGCCGGACTCGATGTTGGTTAGTAAGTAGATTGTCTTAAGCGATGAGTCATAAGAAGAATCGAATGCATTGAGGACCATTTCAATGCCAGATGACCTTCCAGAATCCAATATCTGCGATATCCGATTGATCCATTATCATGGAGTAAGTGGAAGTGATAGTGAATTGTTCGGTATCAGACAAACCCCAGCATAGCTTGTCCTGTCCTAAGTAGGGCTTCGGGGGCAATGTTCCTGCATTCGATCGGTAGATCGTCATCTGGAGGCTGTCGTAAAAGTCATCCCATTTCTAATTACCGTTGATGTCCATAAAGTGTTAAGACACTGAGGTTGCTAGACGGAGCAGGAGTGTTAGACACTGAGGTTCCGATAAAATTGGAACGATATAAAAAAGATTAACATGACCCCTGCACAACAATGACACACATAAATCGAGAAATGACCAAGCTGAAGTTGGTTTCTGTTGTTGACAAAAGAACTCAATCTCAATCCCGATCCAACTTGAAATTATTGAATGAAACACGACTTGATTGATTTGAATCAGATTCAGGTTCAGCCTAGTCTGTGGGTTTGGCCTAGCCCACCTGACTTGATCGATTCCATGTATTGTGTGCACTTAAAGTTGTTGGATCCTCAAGTCGTAACATGGGCCAAGTGAGAGAATGTTAGATTATTTAATGTCCCATATAATTTATTGATTGAGTCCTATGAAATGCACCCGAGATAATGGTTATTGGATATTACTCGAATGGGTCTCAAATAGGTAATAGACCCTTTTCCTCTCTCTTCTAATTCCAAGAGACATGTCCTTTGGTTATGGTATATAAATTGTAAAAACTTAAGAAACGAATCATTCTTAACCATTGAGAAAATCAGAACGAAAGAAGACGAGATGAAATAAAAGCGTTTAACGAAATCGACATCTCACAACAAGCGATATGAATACGGGTACGCAAAAACGAATCGATCCGATAATTATTTTACACGTTTTCCTTTCAAGTTGTCCTGTTGTATAGGTAACTAATAGCAATGTATTAAGTAAGAGTAAAGCTGAATGCGACTTCTTGATTAGCCATAACAAGATTAGCCATAACACTAATCAGGAATGTCGTGTCAGTGACAGTGCATGTGGATTTACTCCATCCACATGAGGTGAGCCTTAGCCAAAACTTCTACTTTCTGTCATGACTCAAAACTATGAATGTATATGAGCAGTGCAACGTGGGGAAAGAAGATTCTGCCGGTAGAGACAGACAATTCTCAAAAAGCTTTCAAATCCACACACCAGTCTGGTATTAACATGTGACATGTACGCTTTTGCACGTGTTTGTGCTAGTGCTTGTGGTGGAGAAAGTTGGAAACTGCTCGTCCCCTGTTTTTCCAGAGAGAATGTGGAGAAAATAATGAACCTGTAGTCCTCTGTTTTTTTCCGAGAGAATGTGGAGAAAACATTGAACCTGTAGTCCTCTGCTTTTCCAGGGAGAAAGTGCGTTCATACACGTCAGGTTGAACCTTGACCACGAATGGTTACATCTTACAGGTTAAAGCTTACGGCAGGTGTTGGATTAAACAAAAAAATTGGATCCAGAAATGCACAAGTATTTATATTAAAGAAACTAACGAACAATTGCATGTCTTTGGAGATAATATTAGACCTATGATTGAATAAGCAGATAACAAATCTCAAAAACCAATTAAGAGTTTCATTCAATACTTTCTAAAAAAAAAGGGGAATTAAACAAGAGCAGTATTGCGAAAATTTCAACCAAAAAAGAACAGAATAATGATCATTCATTCGGGACCTTTACAAGACAAGCAGCAAATATACATTCTGCTTCACAAGACAGCAATCAATCAACATAATGAATGAAAACAATGTTCACAGGCCGGCTGTCCCAGAAGCTACAACAGTCAATTGTCAGATTGAACCACGGAATCTGTAATGGCAGTGATCTTCTTCTGTAGCTCGGGCTTGTTGGCTCCAACAAGCTTGTCAAGTTGCTGCCCATCTCTAATAAAAAAGAAAGTCGGAGTGGCTTTGATATCCCATGAAGTACTCAAATCCTGCATCATACAGTAGCATGATCATATGTATATCAACAATTTCATTACATTTGTTTCGTTTGCTCAAAAAGCAGGTAGTAGATGGGGAAAATCAAGGATAAAAACTTAAATGATAGACCAAGGTTCTACCAATGTTTGAGTAATCACTAATTCAACAGATCAGACAAAAAACTAAAAACAGAGGGAATGTTATCACTTACCGTTAGTTCATCGACATCAACCATTAGAAACATTAGCGAAGGGTATTTCTCAGACAACTCCTTGTAAAATGGTGCGATCATTTTACAAGGACCACACCATGTTGCACTGAAATTTGCAACAACCTGTTGAAATTTTACTTCGATCATGTATTGCACAATGACTGAAGAGTAACAATAACAAGATGGATAATTTATATTTTGAGATTTCAATTATATTAACCAATATTATACTACCATAGCTGACCTAAACTCCCTGTCTACATGGTGGGAAAATGCCCAAGCAAATTTTACATGCATCATCATCTTTGTTATTTAGATTTTCAAATCCAAACTTTTGAAAACTATAATTTTCCAATCATTCAAGGCAGGGCATTATGTTAAGTCTTGAGATCGGCATAGTACAAGTTGAACAAAAAATACCAATAAGGTTCACTTTATTGCACTACAAAATCCAAAAAGAAAAACAACAATACTCACAATCTGGTCTTTCCGATTTGCTTCAGATAGCTTTTGATCCCAACTCTCTCTGGTAGTAATAAGGTGTACATTAGCACCAGCAAACTCAATATGCTCATCAGTACTGTCATTATCATGTTGATTCTACATACATTGCATACATCAGAAATTTGACATTGGATATCTATGAAAAGAAGGAGTGTAACATTAAAGGTTAAATATGAACATTGAAACTTTACCGTGGAAAACAAAATTCCAACCAGTGAAACAACTCTATAATACAAAGCAAAAGCTTAAAAAGAATCCAGGCAATAATAAACAGATTCTTTCGGGTCCTTGGAATGAAAATATGTAACAGAAGAGGGGGGTAAGCCTACCCTTTCCCAAACCCTATCCCACATGTGAAACTGGTTTACATTAAATGAAGGAATTCGTGCTTAAGTCCTTCCAAGCTATAATTGAATTATCCAGTAACTCAACTAAGGGCTGTCTCAAAGATTCAGTAACACAATTATTCTTTTCTGAACTACATCCAAAATCATAACTACTAGAGGGCTCGCTTGAGAACCATTTTTCTACCAAAATTATATAACAAATGGCCTTGTGTCATATCAAACCACATTCTGACAACATATCAACTGCGGTCTCATATGAAACTACATGAGACATTTATCAGCTCAAGTCATTATGGGTTTTGTATGACAACTCGTGTGGAAAAAACAATTCTACAATATCTATACTAAGCAAAGTAAAATATATACAGAAAGACCAAGGCCAAAGGAACAATCAGCAGAGCAACAGAAAGCAATTAACTGTTCACTCAATAATCTATCATCTTTTTAATATTTAGTGCTTCCAACTATGGAACAAAAACTACTTACTTTAGCCAAACAGTTTCCCATACTATACAATGTGCTCGTACTGCAACAACAAAATGCAGGGGCTTGCTGGAATCTGAGAGTTGAAAATCCATTAGTTTAAAGTTAGACCAATTAGGATGTGAGGTAAGAAGAAAAATTTAGTGCCAAGAACAAAGAGGAACAAAAGACAAAGGCCATTTTCCCAATTAAACACCAATAAACACAAACAACCTGCCTTAAGGCAGACAAAAACTAAAATAACATAGGTTGGATAATCCAAATTTCGAGCTTGCAGTGTCTAGAGGTACATATGTGGCAACAAACAACATCGGTACGATGAAATTAAGATGAAGGATGACTAAATATATGTATATCGCAGATAATCTACGACAGACGTATCAAAAGGGAAATCTTTAGCATTATCTCATGGTTTAAAGTTAACGCAAATCGAAGATGAAAGGAACTTGGATGCTACAGCATTTTGCCAAGTAAAGGGTGCCTGAGATTCCTCAATTTAACTTTTCTTTTTCGTTTTCATTTCAAAAATTAAAGTACTAGCTCATTCCAACCGAACTGAATATCAAGAAGAAAGGAAAACGAGGGCGTTACGTACCAAACTTCCAAGCTTTTTGGTAAATTAGATTCAGCGGTGTAAAAATTGAATAAGATTGTCTGGAAAAATGGGTTATGTTATGTTATGTTGGTAGAATTGATTCATTAACCAGAAGCCATTGAGAAGGGAAAAACTGAGGGGAGTCAATGGAGGAAACGCAAATGGAAAGAGTCGAATTGGATTTACCTTGGGGAGTGCTGTAATGGAGGAAGAATCAACACACTGGAATCAATCCAAAACCCTAGATTTTAAATTAGGGAAAAAGAAGATGTAATTGAAGGGGACTATCCTGTGCTGTATTGGCGATAATAACGATGAAGACCTTCCTCTATACTCCACACACACAAAAGACAAATACCGATTTTGCCCTCTCTCCGTAAGCCTTTTACCATTGTTCCAATTACGCCTATGCCCCTCCCTGCTTCCCTTTGTCAGCCTCTGCGTGCCACCTCAACATCAACACTGGAGGGTGTAGTGATCCTGTGCTTGAGGATCCACTGAAAAGGAAATGAGTTGCAGGCATTCACAACCGCCCGATTCAAGATAGAGAAGGCAAAGACGTCCAGTTTCTGAAGCGTTTTTTGAGCATTTCGGAATAAAGGCGCGAGAGCGAGAGGAAGAAGAAGCAGGCGCCATAGTTTCGATCTGTGAAATAATTAAATCTTACAGAGACGTTCCTTTCTTTGTAATCAAAACCTTGCTCGTAGTACGTATTCGGATCGGCTTTTCTATATATGTTTTTTGGATTATTGGGAGTCGTATTCGAGTCAGATCTGAATGTTGATACGGTGAATTCTGATTTGAATTGTTTTACGTGTGTTGTCAGGCAGAGGTGAGAGAGTTTGGTGAATGTGAGAAGTTGTTGGTGTTCGGATCTTGAAAACGTGTGGCGCTTCAATTAGCGGGAACAAGAAATGGAGGATGAGAAGAAGAAGAAGAGAAACAAGAAAAAGAAAAACAAGCAAAGCAAAACTGCCGACGATAATGCAGCGGTTGGTAATGGCCAGAATGATCATAATCACGAACAAGTTCCTGCTCTTTCTGATGTTGAAAATGTCGATGAGCATCAGCCGCACCCCAATGGAATCGAAAACGTGAGTTCTTGAACTCGATTTAGCCCTTTTTGTTGTTGCTCACGCGATTTGCTCTAGCAAAGTTCAAATTAATTTGATTTGTTACCTTTTCCTTTGGTTCCATGAGATGAAATCAAGATTGTAACTAGTTCTTGCTTAGTAAATTGTCCATCTGTTGCCTTTGGAATCCTGAAACTTGATCGGTATGTCCATCTTGGTTTAGTTTGTTGTTTGAGGTTGACCGTAAACTAAGTCATGTGCTTGGTAATTATCAGGTTAAGTTATGTGCTTGGTAATTATCAGGTAATATGCCTCCAAAGTGTTCAGAACAGGTTAAACAAGATAATGATTTCCTTCTTTTTGTTCACTCTTATTTTGTTCACCGCAGTTTTCATTACGATATATGCTTCAGTAGGTATTCAAGAAAGGAAAGTTCACATTTGTTGTGAAGTGACATCTGAGAGGGCTAAAAGAATGATTACAAAAACCAGTAATTTTGGATAGCCGCTGCCCACTTTTAATCTTTATTCGTTAATACAATGTCTGTTGCCTTCTAGTATATCTATCATTCAAGCCATTTATATGGAGCACCAGTTTCATAATTTTTTGGCCTGTTTGGATATGTTTCTGGGGAACATTGTTGGAGCAGATTGACAAAAGCAGCACAATGTTTTTTGAATTTGTGTTGAATTTATGATATGGTCCATAATACAAGTTGTTAATTCAAAAGAATTTGCAGAATCTATCTGACCTTTATGGTAAATCGGTAAAGCAATATGCTATACGTTTCTAAGACATGATTACCTCCTTCTGAAGGTTGCCATGCCTTCTAAAACTTCCACCCCAGGATACTGGTTTTCAGTGTGTATACAATGGTATACAATAATCATGTGATGGTAGGAAAGAGTGAGTGATAATCGGGATCCTTTTTGTTATTTGTATCCATCATCAAGTTTCTTGACATGCTGCTCCAAGTTGGTTTTATCTGAAACTTAATTGTTTGCTGACATTTCAACATCCTATTTGCAGTCCAGCTTAGTAGAGGCTGAGAAGCAGAAATGGCTCCAAAGAGAGGTTACTTGTGTGATTTGTTAAATGCATATCTTGCGTCTTCCTCTCTTTATTCCTTCTGAAGCACATAATTTGGATCCAAGGTTCATTTTGAGCATGAAATACTTCTGCTTGGTTTTACAGGTGATATTAAAAGGCACGATAAGACAACTGCAAAATGAAAAAATTTTGCTTTCACAGAAACAGGTACTCATAAAGTTAATATATTTGTGAAAGTGGATATTTGAAATGTGATGAACTATTACTGATGCACAGAATCTCTCCAACTTACTTGCCGTGACGTTAAATTTATTTCCTTGTTATGGGGCATTTTAGAAGCATTACATAACCCACCTCATTTTACAGGATGCCTTAAAAGAGACAATCAAACAATTACAAGATGAAAATGAGAAATTCTCACAGAAAGAGGTAATTTTGAAACCACATGATCATATAGTGGCTATTATTATTTGATATGTACATATTCTGCTTCCATCTAGTGTTTGAATATAAGAAGGTTTATTCTTGGACAATGCTTTTACAGGCCACCTTAGAAGACACTGTCAGTCAATTGAGAAGCACAAATGATTCATTCATGCAGGAAAAGGTATGTTGGATTTGATCTCATTCTTTGTATTCATCTTTCAATTTGGTATTTCGGTTGCTCTGCTGACTTTCCTCTCAGAAAATTTTGAAAAAATGAAATAAGAAAAAGTATGTCTAATTATGTTGCACACTTTTCATTTCCTTTGTGTTATACCTTATGCTAGAGAAAAGCTTATTTCGTGGTACTTTACAGGCTACCTTTGAGGAGACAATTAAGCAATTGAGAATTGATAATGATTCACACAAGCAAAAAGAGGTGATAATAGTTACAGAATTGCATTTCTGTTGTACATTGCAAGTGAATCTTCGTCTAATTCACTCACTTGCCTAACATAATTATTTACAGTATGGACTAGAGTTGAAGATTATCCACTTACAGGGTGAAAAGGATTCATGGCTTCAAAATGAGGTAATCACAATTCTTAGTGAAATATTCCCCCTTATCGTTCTATGCCCATGGTCAATATTCTTTTTATCATTTTGCCAATTTTATGTTTGCATGTTGAGCATTTCATGCAGGTATCTCAAGGTACTTGCACCAAATAAGATGAGTTCAAATGTAATGTAGATTAAATTGTATGGACGAATTTAGGCTATTTTGGAGGCAAGATTTGATTAATATTACACATTTTCGTATTTCTTAGTTGTTTGTCTATTAGGCCTAAGATGCACCTCCAGTAGTTAGCAATATGGTTCTCAATTTCTAATAACTCGTGCCATGCTTTACAGGAAAGCTTAAGACAAAAAGTTAAAGAACTGGAAGTTGAGAAAGATTATTGGAATTTAAAAGAGTTAAACCCTTTTTCACGTTTGTTTTGATGGTTTTTCCTTCTTTTTTAGTCCAATTTTCTGTTTGCCTGATCTGCATTTTAGTGATTTGTATTGGATCACATGCATTGAACTTATACATAGGCTGTTTGAGATTGATGTAGATTCACCGTAAGAAACTTGGCTAATAGGATCATTCACTTTTAATCCTCTGAGATCCGGTTGGTAGGGGATTTCTCAAGTTTCTTGAGCTTTGTCCTTCACAGGGGCCTAGATTTGATTCATCTTGAGGAAGACATCTGCTATTTCACTCATGCTAACTGGTTTTGGGAATTGAACGGTGATGTGTCAATTATTTACTTATATAAATTGTAATTGTAGAGAGAAGGAAAAAGTGAAATTATTGATTATCATTTTCCGTGTTTGCCTATATGTATTCAACTTGTCTCTTTAGCTTCTTTGCTTAAGTTAATTGTTTTCTCAAACCTGTAAAAATTTGTCATCTATATTTGGCATTTTAAATTTCACCAATTATGCAGAATACAGCGACTGATGCTATTGCTAGACAAAATGTTGATCTGACAAGACTTCGAATGCAGGTATAGAGCTTTATTTATCTTCTTTAGAAAAATGCTTCAGTTCCATCTGTTCTAAAAAATGCCTTCATGATTTATGTAAACTTCTATTCTTCTTCTTCATCTTAAAAGTTAATGTTTATTTGCATGTGTATCCTGCAGTGGATTGCATCATGAGTTGTGTACATCATATGTCATCACTTTGCTTCATCCTTTGTTCTTGTATTTCCTGATATGGAATTAAACCAAAGCTTGGCAGGTGGTGGAGTTGGAGGAATCTAGGAACAGTCTCTTAAAAGAAAACCAACAACTGGTGGAAAAAATCTCTGGTCACCATTCTCAGATTCAGAACCTTGAGAACGTCTCCTCTACCAACCTATCAGATGAACTTAGAAAGGTTTGTTCCATATAATGTCGTTGTCAGCATTTTACATAGTTACTGTTATTTCCATCGGATGATGTGGGTTTGGCTGGAAAACTGTTGATGCTTAATGACTCTCCATCTCTGATGTAGTCTGCTTCAGAGATTGAGGACCTGAACTCCCAGATTGAAGCAGCTAGTCAATTGATTGAAAAATTGATAACCGAAAATTCAGACCTCGTTGAGAAGGTATATTTACATTTTGAATTTTCTATAATCTTATTTCATTGTTGTGCAAATAATTGTGCATTATTCGCGAGGATTATCAGCCGTTGCCTAGCATGTGCTGCATGTTCAAGTAAAACTTCATGCATGTATCTGTTTTTTACTTTACTTTACACCTGGAGGGTGCCTGTTTTGACTTTTAAAGTTCAATTATGTAAATTCTCAGGTGAATGAGCTGTATATTAAACTTGAGCAACAAAATAAAGCAACTGGACATGTATCAGACATTGGAAATGGCCCCATGGCTGGAAACCCTGAAATTGCCAGTATAGCCGATCCAGTATACAAATCGAATGAGAGGGCAGTGTTGGGCCATAACTTAGAGCTCTTAGAACCGGAGGCCGATTCTGTAGTCCGGTACTTACCAGATGTTGACTCTGGAGAAATCGTGCAGATTCCGCTGGATGATAATGAAGCTGTGGATTTGGAGTCACAAGTTGTGGAGAGCAACGATAATGATTCTGTCCCACTTTCAGATGCTCCATTGGTTGGTGCTCCTTTCAGGTTAATCTCATTTGTTGCTAAATATGTTAGTGGTGCTGATTTGGTGACCAAAAACGATTCAAGGCCTTAGCTTTTGGCTAGAAAATTGCAAACTTTACATGATCTTCTTACATTTTTTGTTGATATTTGACAAAATTGTCTTTAGGTAGAGAAATACCTCTTGATAGTACAGATTAAAGATGTGGGTCAACTGTTAGGGCATTACTTACATTATTCATACACGGTGTGTAATGTGGTTAAAGGAATGATAATACACCACCGTCTCTAGTAGCTCTGTTGGTTGAAGTAAGCTTAGCTTTGTTAGAGTTGACAATGGGATAGGTCGGGTTAGGGTCAGACTTGAACCTTAAAAAGTTTCTCAAGCCTGATCGGAACCCTATCGAACCTTAATAACAGGGCTGGAGGCGGAGTCTGTTCAAACTTCAGTCTTACCCAAAGCAGTCTGAACCTGTTTGTTGGGTTGGGCGCGGGTTTCTCTTGTACGAGTCAGGCTTAAAAGTTTTAAAGAATTTTGTTGTTTCGACCAATCAGTGTTGAGCTCATTTTTTATGTTTTTATTTATTAAAAAATTTAAAATTTTATTTAGAAAAAGAGACTGAAATAAAAAAATTAATTAACTTATTTTGATTTATAATAATTGATTAATTTAGTGACCGATTAATTAATAAATAGATTGATCTTTAAAAACAAAAATTATTAGATAAGTTTAATTAAAAAATTAAAAATCAAATTGAAAAGTTAATTAATTCAAAATTTTTTTTATTAAATCAATTAGAGCAGTTTAATATTTAAAACATTAAATTAAATAGCTTTAATAATCTTAATCAAGATTTTGAATCCTATTTTGTATCCGATCAAAACTAGTACGAAATAAAGAGTCGGTTATATCGGATTTAAATATTAGTTAGTATCTGCCCGTTTTAGATCGCATCAGTTGGTATCGACCGATATTGAAAATTTCAAAAAATAGGGAGGCTTTTTTTGTCAAATTTTCAACAATTTTTAAAATATTTCTCCTTCTTCCCCTCCTAACTCTCCTTCCTCTTTTTTTCCAAAATTTTTTTAATTAGTTATCTTATTTACTTA
>JANZLD010000005.1:1166774-1180437 GCA_026413575.1 Erythroxylum carthagenense | reverse complement strand
TTATTAATAATTATTAAATTAATTTTATAAATTAAATTAAAATTATGATTATTATTTATTATTTATTATTATGATTTTTTAAGATAGGGTTAAAAATATACAGTACAACTATACAATATGATAATGGATTATTTTGTAATTTTTAAAAAATCAAAGAATATTTTATAAATTTAAAAAAATTATCCGAAACGATACCTAATATTAACTAGTACCGGTATATTATTATACCAAAATTTGATATTAAATCCGGTACAACATTCGTAATATTAGTAAATAAACGCGCATCTGTGACATTTGAGTTGACTTTTTCATCATTCCCTGATTACGTCTAGGCTTGATAAATTTGAGTTTATTTATAGGTAAGATTCAAGTTTAGTACGTAAGCTTAAAAAAAAAAAAACTCGAAATGGTGTCAAAACGATGTCGCTTTAAGAAAGAAAACTAAAACAATATCAAGTTTGAATTGCACCACTAAAGCCTAATCAAGCTTCAGACTAGGCTCACCATCGCCAAGCCTACTTACATGATGAAGGTGAAGGAATTGAAGGAGAGGCCAAACAAATTAAGCTGAAGAAGTGATGAATGCTAACTGAGAAGTTGCTGTACATGTAGCTGAGGAAAAGCAAGGAGAGTAAGTTTAAAGGAAATAGGTCCCCATTGAAGACTGTTGAGGGTTAAATCTTTGTAGAACACTAAGATTCCTCAGAATTCACACATTCTTTTTTTTTTTCCCTTTTCCTGAGTAATCCTAAAATTACAGGAGAATGATATGTATATATAATTAACAAATTAATCATAGGAAAAGAGAAACAATCACTTCTCTGGTGTTATAATAGGCCAAAAGGTTCTGGTAGAGTCTCAAATCCATTATCAAAGATGAATCCCTGATCGGACTTGTCGTCGATACTATGCAGCCAGTTTGTGTTCTTCAGATCCTCTTTCAGCAATATAGCATCATATCGGGTACTCTCATACATGTCAACTCCATTCAACTTTGCAGAATTTATCTCATCACTTGCCTTGTCTCCAGTAACTGTAGTCCTGCTAGTAAGATTTCCATTGTCTGATATATCTCCATTTTGCAGGTTTCCAATATGGTTGATGGATTCTGGCGCGCTCGTTGAACGAGCAGATTGAGATTTCAGAGTGGCAGACCGAGTGCTTTGAGGGAATAGAGTTGCGCCTGAAAGATGACGATTGCTTCGTGCACCATTTCTTATGTCCTACATACAGTTGGTAAGATTTGTCAAAGTAAGTGGTAATTCTTAATTCAAAGGTAGGACTATGATAAGATGGTGGGAGAATGGTAAGCATGTCATGCCTGATCACCAGTAGAGCAACTTGAATACTAATGAAAAAATAACTGTTTGCAAATTGATTAAAATATCATAGTGAGAAATCATCATGAGAAATAGGTTATCCAGATAATCGGTGAGATCCTCTCCGGGAAATTTGGTTAGAAAGCTGATAACTTTATACAGCAAACTAACAGATTTCTGTCATACAGTAATTAGATTATCATTACAAGGACATAGAGAAAGAGAGAGGGTACCATACCATATGTCTGATGGCCATATCCAAGGACCTTTTAGATATGGACCTCCCAAATCCATTGCTATCTGTGCTGGTCAAAGAAGACTTCACAGGTTTCCGCATTCCCAACTCAGAGACATGTGAGGCTTTTCGAGGCTCAGGTAAGTCAGCAACATGGCCATTGGAAGGCGAGCGAACCTTTCCAGGAGGTTCGAAAAGTCTTCCCCTTGAAACAATAGGGGAAGAATGTCGTCTTGTTGCAGTCACAGGGCCTGTGGTTTCTGGGGGAGTTCCTTTCACAGTGACAGCAGCACCAGGTCTTGACCTACCAACAGATAGTGGCCTGTCTGGCAAAGTTGTTCTAAGATTTGGAGGTGTGTCAAGTGGAAAGTCAGGCGGAATAACTGGCTGCTGTGGAGGCCGGATTCGTGGGCTTGGAGAACTTGGTCGAGAGGCTGGCCCTGTAGTGCGCCCATTGGAAAGCACTTGTCCACTTGAAGTTGAAGAGCCTGACACGGGAGACACAGAAGGAGCTGGACTCCTACGAGTTGGTGTTGAAGGGCGAGAATTTGATCGACCAGCTGAGCTCAAGTTTGCTGGAATTTGTGGCCTAGAACTTGGAGTCGACGGCCTTGAGGTTTGAGATGGGCGAATCTTGTCAGTCGAAGAGCTAGGAGGAGATGGACGTGCTCTTGATGGAGTAGAGGAGCGTGATACAGGAGTAGAGGAGCGTGATGCAGAACGAGCAGATGGAGTGGAAGGCCTTGCTATAGATGGAGAACGTGTGATAGGAGAAGATGGTCTGGTATAAGAGGAGACTGAAGCTGAGCTTGTGTTCAGAATTGAAGACGATCTATTTGATGAGTAGGTACTGAATTGTGAAGAAGAAACAGAAGAGCGTGTAACTGAACTGCTTCTAGTTGGCCTTGACGAATTATGGGTCTCAGAATGTGAAACTGAAAGCTGAAACAGATAAAAACTACAGAGACTAAGCTTTCACAGCTTTAAGGTTCAAAATTGATTCCTGTCATGCATTCACTAGAAAACATCCTTTCTAGACAAAGTCGCGACAATGAATAGTAGAAAGAAAGCAAGTAAAATTGCATAGAGCATACCCTCGAAGCTTTGGTAGTAGAAACTGATCTAGCCAAGGAAGTGCTTCTTGGAGCTTCTGAAACTGCCTCACTTCCATCAGATGAAGGAAAAAGAGGAGTTCCAGGAGGAGTAAGAAGCCTGAACACGTAAGAGATATTAAAGAATGTGTAAACTAAAACAAATACGCATTCACATTTGCAACTGTTGAAGAAAATGCATAGTCAAGCCCCTTTGGTAATCAAAGAATCTGACGACTACAACATTGTAAAGTACTGCATAATGCTGGATCTCCCTAAACCTCAAGGTACGTAAGCGGCGTGAGAAACTGGCTCAAAGTTTTAATCTTTACTACAATATAGTGAATACGCTGATTCTTCTTCTAAATACCACCAAATGAAACACTTCCACACCCTTTTCTGACTCTTTTCTTATTATTACACTGATTCTTGTTACTATGCAGATCATACACATTTCCTAAAAGATCTATGAATAATGAAGAAACCAAAACATTACTGACCAATTATCTAAGTGAATCTGGAGTCTCAGACCATGTAATCTCCAAGAAAAACACAATCTTATGAAACAATTATGGATCTACTTCACCGAAAATGCATCGTGTTAGAAATTGTAACAAAGCAAACAGCGAAGAGCCATCAAAGGCTTCAACTTTTTGAACTGAATGTCCCTTTCGATAATGGATAGAAACTGATGAAGGCGATGACAAAGAAGACTTAGATTTCATCAACGAAGAAATAAAGGTAGTGGCTGTCCTAGGACATGGCAGAATTAAAGCAGCCATATAAGGACAAAAGAAGACAACAACAAAGTAGATCTGGAAATTCAGGAAAAATATTTGAAAACGAGAAGTGTTAGAAGATCTACCAGTCATAATCATGCTTTCCTCCTTCTGTGGATTGCAATAGATCATCTATCCCACTTCTCACAAGTTTGGCTGATCCAACTGAAAGCCTCCCCAATTTCCCTGAAACTGGAATCACCACACACATTACACTCTTAAACATTGAGTTCTTCTTTTGTTTCTCTTACAAAATAATAGTATGAACAATGGGAAGACATGAAAAAAGAAGCATAAAACCCAATTTTATTCAGGAAACACAATGTAATAGTAGCAGACTTATATACTATTGCAGAAATTCTGAACTAGTAGCAGAAAGAATGAGAGTAACCAAGTGAAGAAGATGGAAGTCCACTCCAAATTGCAATCATAACTATAGGAATTCTCAGGAAATGATCAATCATTGGCCAGAAAGCGACCTCCATAACAGCTTGGCCGTTACTTGGCTAAACGCCATTGTCATTTTCTCTACATATCACAAAGAAAGAGATTAAGAAGTCCTACGCAGTACGCACCATCAGAGGAGTCATCGTAAGAGGCAAGAGAGAGGCTTCGGCGATTCCTGGAGAAAAGATCCAAATTCTCGTCGGCATCTCCGGTAGAAGGCGTCGAACGACGGTAAGTACTGTTCCTGCCTCCAACTCCAACAACCAGAGATTGTCTGAGATTGGAGATGGTGCTTCTGTTGTTCATATTTGTGGAGTCCTACCAGCTGCTAGTACAACACCATATCTCTTGTAACTGGAGAGATAAGATCTAGAGAGAAAGAGTTGCTCTTTGAGATCTATACCACAACCAAAGATAAATAGATTAAGAAAGGTGTGAACTTTAATTAAAGATCTGAGCTTTGATAGATCTGTGAAACAAAGAAGAAAGCTTTAGTTCATTTATTTTATATTAATATATACGCCATTGACGGTGTCTATGTTCCTTCAAGAAAAATGGTTCTCTGTCAAAACTTACAATCTATCTTCCATTTTTACTGACTCAAGCTTTATTAAATTTCCCAACTAACTCATATCAATATATATAGTTTAATTCTGGATTGAATATTAAATTAATTAAATAAAAATTAGCAAATTTTAATAAAATTAAAAATTTTAAAATAATACTGAAAAATACTATTATTACCTATTTTAAAGTTTAATTAAAAATAATTAGATTATAAGACTGATTAATTTTTAAAAATTAACTATTTAATTAATAAATTAGTCAATTTTTAATAATTAATAAATTAGACAATTTTTAATAATAAAAGTTATTAAAATTCTATTGAAAAGTTAGCTTTTTGCATTTAAATAAGTTAAATTAGATCAGTTTTTAATCATTTTAAAATTATTAGTAATTCAGATAATTTATTTAAGATATGTAATTAATAAAATGCATTCATTCAAACTGTTAATTTTTATTAAAAATGTGAGATTAACAAAAAGATTTTTTTATGTATCAAGACAATTTTCAAATTTTATTACATTATTATATATAATGTAAAATACAAAAGTATTTTTTAAATTTTAAAGAAATTAAAAGATTCAATATTTAAAAAAATTACAATTCATGTATTTTATTGCATAATAATTTAGACAAAAATGAATTGTCATGAGTTTAAAATGATGATATGTGATCTGTAATAATATATAAATTAAGTTTTAATTGCAAATTTTCTAATTATTTTTTATGTATGTAATAATTTATAAATTATGTAATTCTATTATTATATTGTTGCAAACAATAATTCACAAATCATTGTAATAGATAGAGTGAAATGAAAAATTAAAACTCAATCAATCTCATTAGTGCCATCTCACCATATTCATTTATATAATTACCTTTCATCAACCACTTTTAGGATAATTATTGGGGAAGTTGGAGAAATGATTGCCTAAAAATCTTGAGTTGGTAAGAATAAGAGACAACCTAGATCCCCTCGTCTAAGCACACATTCAAATTCAAGATTAGAGATTTAGATATGGAAATTGCGTTCGGATATCAACCCGGCCCGTCCTAATCCTACTTGAGATCAACGGGCTAGATTTGGATTAATTCTAATTGCCTAAGTTCAATTAGGCTAATCCACGAGCTGACAGACCCATAGTCTGCTCTCCAACCTGATTTTATTTTAAATTTAAAAAAATAATGCCGTTTTGTACCTTATTGTATAACCAAGGACAAGGCCAGGTCGGGGCAACTTAGGTTCAAGTCCGGTCCATGTCTTAGTCAACCTCAGTTGAAATTGAGCTGGTTAAGCCACATTTGCCATCCTTAGCTCCAGCTCAGTCAATGCCCAACACATATAAGTAAAACTTCATCATTTTTGCATTTTAATTTTAAGAAAGTTCAAACTGAACAGAGTTAAGCTCAAGCTCAATAGGGCCTTGGATCGAATCATGCCCTAATATCAGCTAAGTCTGGCTAAAGACAATAAACTAAGTCCGGATTTATTGAGTTGGGTTAGGACTAAGGTTGCTCAGGCTCAACCCAATCGAGACCCGACTTATATAAGCAAAACGACATCAATTTTTATTTTAATTTTAAAAAAGTTCAGATCGAGTTTAGTCGAGTCGAGTTAAGCTTAAACCCAATTCCTAGTAACAACTTGACCAGACCCATTGTCAAGTGCTTAGAGCTTAGACATGATTCATTCACCGTAACAATGAGATGATTTGTTATATGATGAGCTTTTTAATCATATTTCCATGTAATACTTAAAATATTATTTTCATATGAGCTTTAAATTTAATGCATATTAAATTATTTTAAAATTAATAAACAATTAACTATATATTTAAATAAATTATATTATTAAATCAATATATATATATAAAAGATAAAACAAAAACCAATATTAATAACATTAATAATAAAATTTATGTTAACTTAATTACTTGATCTAATAATTTAATAATACACTTTAATTTAAAAATTATTTGTGCTTTTTACAAAATTGTTAATTAAATAAAAAATTTTAAAGACTTAATCTAAGATAGTATATATTAAAATATTCTTTAAAATTTTAAAAAATTAAATTACTTATAATTATTTAATTCAAAATTTTTATCAAATTTAATTTAAATTTAATCAGATTTAATTTAATTTATCAATCCAAGAAAAAGTTAGGCATAAGCACACCGGCACTCCCACATGGTAGAGTCTGGAAACCTTCCCTACTCAGACGTCGTCAGCCACAATGAGCAGTCCATTCGAGCCTAAGCCTGCTAGTGTTGGACCACTTCCATGGACTATTTCCGTAGAAGAAATGATGACAGAACCCACTTGGGAGTAGTTGGGAGGATTGGAGTGACAACCGTTCCTTTGTAGCAAATGTGGATAGGTGTTTGTTTGTCTGGTTTACAACATGAATGAACGTGGAGATGAAGAGGAAGCATGTGGGAATTCACAATGAAGACAAAATGTACTATCAACCCAAGGCTTCACTGTGTCTGCTGCTCAGCACCATGTGAATTCTGAATTCTGAAGACGGTTGGTTGATGAGCATTTTCATGAACCCGACATTCTCTTCACTTCACAAAGCTTTGGACATTAAGAAACGCCTACGTAAAGACTTCACCTTCACCTGTCTCAAACAAGTAAAAAATGTCCACGCGGCTCTCCTCCGACATGGTCTCCACCACGACACATATATCCTCAACGTGGTCCTGCGCTCCAGTTTAGTCATGGGTCACACCAGCTACCCTCGTCTTGTCTTTGCCCACGTCCAACATCCTAACATTTTCCTATGGAATACAATGATTCGTGGTTTGGTTACTAACAGTTGTTTCCAACAATCCATAGACTTTTACCACTCTATGAGAACCAAAGGTTTCTTACCAAATGACCTCACTTTCCCATTTGTCCTCAGAGCTTGCGCTCAGCTTTTGGACTTCCAGTTGGGTCTGAAGATTCACAACCTTGTAGTTAAAATGGGTTTTAGTTACAATGTCCTCGTTAATGTCGGTTTAGTCAACTTGTTTGCTAAATGTGGGCTTATGGAACATGCTTTTGAAGTGTTCGATGAATGTCCGGAGAAGAGTGTTTTGGCGTGGACTGAGGTAATAACTGGATTTATAGGTGTTGGAAAGTGCAGAGAGGCTATTGATGTGTTCCGTAGGTTATTGGAGATGGGTTTGAGGCCTGATAGTTTCACACTTGTCCGGGTTTTGTCTGCGTGCATTCGAGTTGGGGATTTGAGAAATGGGGAGTTGATAGACGAGTATATAACAGAGTTTGGGATGAGTAGGAATGTGTTCGTGAATACCTCTTTGGTGGATTTGTATGCCAAGTGTGGAAGTATTGACAAAGCTCGTGGTGTATTTGATGGGATGCGAGAGAAGGATATTGTTTGTTGGAGTGCAATGATTCAAGGATACGCTTCCAATGGAATGCCTAACGAAGCAATGGAGCTGTTTCACTTGATGTTGAATGAGAACTTGAGACCTGATTGTTATGCAATGGTTGGAGCTCTTTGTGCTTCTGCTAGTTTAGGGGCACTAGAATATGGGGAATGGGTTACCAGTTTGATGGATAAAAATGTGTTCTTGGCTAATCATGTTTTGGCTACGGCATTGATTGACATGTATGCAAAATGTGGTAGCATGACTAGAGCTTGGGAAATTTTTAAAGGGATTAAGAATAGGGACAGAGTAGTGTGGAATGCTGCTATATCGGGTCTGGCCATGAATGGACATGTGAAAACTGTGTTGGGAGTTTTTGGCCAAATGGGGAAACTTGGAATTCAACCTGATGATAACACTTTTGTTGGGTTACTTTCTGCATGTGGTCATGCTGGTTTGCTTGGAGATGGTCGTCAATTTTTCGATAGCATGAGTCGTGTCTTTGCATTGACCCCAACAATTGAGCATTATGGATGTATGGTAGACCTTCTTGGTCGTGCCGGTTTGTTGGACGAAGCTCATCAGTTGATCAAAAGTATGCCATTTAAGGCCAATGTTATTGTTTGGGGAGCTTTGCTAAGTGGATGTAGGTTACATCGTGACTTGAAGTTGGCAGAATATGTACTGAAAGAACTAATTGCATTGGAACCGTGGAACTCAGGAAATTACGTCCTCTTGTCGAATATATATTCCTCAGGCAAGAAGTGGGATGATGCCTCAACCATTAGGTTGATTATGAAGGAGAAAGGAATCCAGAAAGTACACGGATGCAGTTGGATTGAAGTGCGAGGAATTCTTCACATGTTCCTTGTCGGTGACAATTGCCACCCCTCTTCAGAGAAGATATATGAAAAAATTGATGAACTGAGTAGGGACTTGAAATCATCAGGTTATGTCCCTACAACTGACTATGTGCTTTTTGACATAGAGGAGGAGGAGAAGGAGCATTTCCTTTATTATCACAGTGAGAAACTGGCCGTTGCTTTCGGATTAATAAGTACAGCTCCTAAGGATGCGATTAGAGTCGTAAAAAACCTTCGCATTTGTGGTGATTGTCATGAATTTATAAAGATTACTTCCAGAATTACAGGTAGAGAGATCATTGTCAGAGATACCTCCAGGTTTCATTGTTTTACAGAGGGTCAATGTTCTTGTAAAGATTACTGGTAAGTTGAGAATAAACATTGCATTGCAATAGTGGAGTATGAAAGAATTGCTTCAGACGGTGCAACCGCTTATGATCAAGCAATGCGGGGGTCGATCTAATACCTCGTGAGGAGCTCATAGAAGTTGCTGGCTATGGATGTAATGAAGTCTCAACAGATAGAGGTTAGTTTAACTTGGTTCGAGCTGAGACACAACGAACAATCTTCAAGACTTGAGTCGGACATCAGGCTTAGACTATCCGAAACTTGGTCAAATCTAGATTTGGATCCGCCTTTTAAACCTCTTCACATGTTATGGAGTTGAGGTCTTACCTGGTCTATTGCCAATCCTAACACCAAGTTTCGAGATCATTGTCTTATTTGTATAAAAGATTATACAACGTGGTGGGCAGAATTCTGAAAGGTCATTAGATCATAGGAAGAAAGTTCCCTGTACATATCTAAAGGATATGCTATGCCGATAAGAAAGGATTGCTTTGTTATGCTTATCTCTCTTGTAAGATCCTATCCTCCATTGTTGACAGCAAATTAAGCACTGCCAACAACTTCTTCCATATTAAACTAACCAAAAAGATCATGGTGAAGAGGTCAATCCATCCACTTCTTGGATTGGTTGTAGCCAATCAGATTGAAAAGTTTTTGTTTTTAGTAATGCCCAATTTGGGAAGATCCCAAAATGACAACCACAAAGTCACTTACCTAAGCAACTGTTCAGCTAATTTTTATAATCCCACTAATTTAAACCAAAATGTTGAGATTTCAATTTGAATGTTTTGAAACTTGAGATCCAATTACAAAAAAGTAAATATTATAAAGTATTTTTATTAAATTACAATTCAATTCACTTTAATACAATTCAATTCACTTACAAATTCAACCTAATATTTACCTAATTTAATATAATTTTTTAAAATACTTAATAAATATATAATCTATTTTTATAATTTTTAAAAATATAACAAAAAAAGAAAACGACATCGTAGGGCACTTCCGTGTTTGATTTTCGCTGCGGTTGCTTCCTGTCAAAGAGCTGCTTTGTAATGCTTCGGTTCCATCTAAACTGTAAACCCTCCTTAATTCTCAGACTCGTAAATCCTCGAGCCACAAACGAAAGTTCTTCATAGATTCGGGAAGGAAGAGAAAGTGAAAGGTATAAGAGATACGTTTTTAGGAAAATAAGAGTAGAATTTTTCGTTGATTCCTACTATAAAAATCAATTCTTTTGTGTCTTTGTGTGTTCATTTTTTATGGGGAAATCGCTCGGCGCCACAGGGAAGCTCCAAAATCTCGCAGAGCATCTGAAATCTCCTCAACAACCGAAACCCAGATCACAAAATCAGTGTTTAGGACCGGGGAAGTCAAAGAAGAAGATGGAGAGCAGCTCAGATATCGACAACATCAATAACAATAGCAACAAGAATAACATCCGCGTTCCTTTGTCGGAGGTTGTGTCGGACTGTGTTAAAAGGTGGTTTAAAGAAACGCTTAAAGAAGCTAAAGCGGGAGATATCAACATGCAGGTCTTGGTGGGTCAAATGTACTATAGCGGTTATGGTATTGCCAGAGACGCCCAAAAGGTTTCGCCTTTTCCTGCTGCTGTTCTTCTTTTTTTCTTTCTCTTTTCTTTAGAGCTTTCTTTGCACAATTTGATGATCTGGGGATGTTGAGGAATTAGGGTTTGAATTTGGATTGAAGAGTCAAACTGTAGAAAGAAAAAGAACAAATAGCATTAGTGTTTGACTCAACTCTACCTGTGTTGTTCCTTGTATGAGGGCTGTTCCCTCGCTTAACATTGTTCCTCCTCTTCGCTTTTGATTTTGTTATGATTGTTTCTGGTTTAACATGTTGAGGTTGCAGGGACGATTATGGATTACAAGGGCAGCAAAGACTCGATCTTCGGTTTGGAAAGTTAGTGATAAGCATCCAGGTAGACTTGATATGCCGTAGCACCATCATCACTTCTTTTGTCTTCATTCCTATGATTGTTGGTATTGTAAGCTTGGTTGGGCAATTCTTTTTAGGTTACAATGCAAGTGATTCAGACTCAGATGAATTGAAGGGTGATTCTCAATGACCACTCAAATTGGATTCCATGACCTAAGCAAATTGAATTGTGAGTTTACATCTATATTGTCTTGTGAGCTTAATTTGCATTTGTTGGATTCAGAAACTGTGGTTTTTTCCTCAGTTTAATCAATTTTCAAGATGTTGAGGATATTTGGGTCTGATTCTATCCCTGTGGAGGGAACTTTATTTGATTATTAATGTCTGCCTATCTGAACACATGAGCATGCAGTTGATGTCTATAGGTGCAAACCCTAATTACCTTTATATGTTACTGAGCTTGGTGTAATATCTGGAAATAATTCTGGCATATCATCCAAATATCCCATAGGTGTATGTGCTTTGCTAGATATCAGTATGAAGGTTTCCCTGTTTTGTTCATAGGACTTATAAGACAATCACTTGATAAGACAAGCATAGTTCATGGAATGATACCATTTCATCTTTCTAAATTTGAAGACTTGAAGTATGTTGGGCAGCTGGACTAGCATGATCTGAAATTGATTAATGGATTTGAGTTATGATAGTATTCTCGCGATTTATAAATATGAGGGTCATTGGACCATTGGCCTTCTCAAGTATTGAGATTGAACTGTTCTTTTCTGTTTCATTAGGACTTGTTATTTTCTCTAGTTTCATCTTTTAAATCTTCTCCAAACATACAGTCTTCTGCTATTCAACTACTACTCGTTTCATGTATTTTGTTCAGCTGTTTTGATACGTATAGATTCTTGTGAGATAAGAAGGTGGTCCTCCCACATTCTCTGTCAAAATTTAGAATGATTTTCCGACGTCTCATATATCTGCATGCTCTACGGCAATGAATGACTAAAAAGCGATCCTCAAATTTCATTAGAATTCTTCTTTTTTATATGCAGAAGCAATCTTACACTATTCCTGTTTTGCAGGGAAGGTGCTGTTCATGTCCTTGGCCAGGTTTTATGTCCTTGTAACAATCTTTTTCATTTCTTTCCTTTTCTTGTTCTCTTCAAGCCCCCTCTCTTGTCTGCTTTTTGTTCTTTCCTTCACAGTTGTCAATTATATCAATAACTTGCTAATCCAACTTTCATGGGGAGTTTCCATTTATTTCATGGGTCATTTTAGTTTTCATTGTATTGTATTGATGAGTTGTAGTTTGAACAATGAGTCTCCCAAAGCTCATACCATTAGAAATTTTTACATGAGTTGTCTTTTTTATTATTATTTTTTGTCAACAACTTCATTACAACTCAATCCTAAGTGTATCCTTGCCGGTTTTACTAATGATTAAAAAATTTAATCAGCTCTGTCGGTTTAATAGAAAATTTTTGAACTGATGTTTTTACATTACTCGTCGGGCCTCAACCCTAGCTTGGCCTGGGCAACCTTGGCCCAAGTCCTGTGTGAGGCCTAGAGGCTTGGTCAACCAACACCGAACCGGACGCGGAACCCAATTGCCAACCTTAATTAGAGGAATTTTAATATTTAAATTTTGAAGAGTAAAATAATAATTTATCAAATAATTTAATCCAAAAAAATGTCATTAATTTTTTCCTTTTCTTTTATTCATGTCATCTTCCGCTCACTAGTATTATAACTTAGCCTGGCCCATTACCATTTTGACAGCTTATGCCTAGGCTCGGGTTCATCTCGAGGTAGTCAAGCTTGAGCGTGAGCCTGAGCCTGAGCCTGAGTTAACCTGGCTTGATTTTTTATTTTCTTAAAATTAAAAAAGAAAAATAACATAGCTTTCAGCATAATGTCGAGTTTCGAGTTGGGACAGACCTAAATAGCCCAAGCCCAATTGTGACAAATTTTTGAAAAAATCACTCTTAAGCCTGCTAACCTCAGCCCAAGTCAGGATGAGTTAGGCCCGACACCAAATACCATCCCTATCTATTTGGAGTCACATTATGGTTTTTCCTGTCAACCAGGATCATAACAAACATGGTTGACTAGAAAAAACAGGGTGCGGGTGCGGGTGCGGGTGTGGGCGTGGGCGTGGGGTTCCGATATTTTTTGACCGGTCAAAGATGGTATGATGATGCTGAGTTAGTACATGGTCAGTATACTTTCCGTACGTTATTGTTATTATTATTATCTTAAGCATTACTTGGTGATTAGAAAGAGTCAGCACTCAGCACTTCTGGGTTAGCCCATATATGCTGACTTTACCACGGGGAGAAAATGAATATATATACATAACTATCACATTTACGAGGATAATGTAAGCTTTACGTATCGGATGGAACATAACACACTTTTATTATTTAGTCGAAAATTTTATAATATAACGAAACGGGATGGGATGAAAGTGAAAGGCTTTTGCATTATGTTTTATTCTAAATAGAACGTAAATTAATAAATACATATTATATAATATACCTTTAATAATTTTTCTTAATATCAATTATTTCTTCTATCCCTAACCTTTTTTTCTCCTGACTCGTTTATTATTGTCCACAAAAATTGTATATAATTAATATTTTTATATTATTTCTCCTTATCCTAATGATAATATTTATATATTATTATTAATAAATTGTATATAATTAATAATAAAATAAAATAACTTTTAT
>JANZLD010000005.1:1138092-1148586 GCA_026413575.1 Erythroxylum carthagenense | reverse complement strand
TCATTCGGTAATTAAAACATTATAATTAATTAATTAATTAAAACAATATAATAAATTAATTTATTATTAATTATAATTACAATATAATTAATTAAAATACAATTCATTCATTAATTAAAATATTGTAATTAATTAATTAAAATATTTTAATTAAATAATTACAATATTTTAATTAATTAAAATATTATTACTTAATTATTAAAATATAATAAATTTATTTTTTAAATATTTTTATAAACCAACAATTACCAATAATAATAATAATCATTGCTTCATCTTAATCCACCATTATAATTATAATTATAAGATCTATTCTTATTTTTTATTATATTTATTTTAATTTTTATTACCATAGTACGAATTATCACGATACCTCGTTTTCAATCATAATCGGATCAAAGACATTTAAAGTCAAAAGTGCACTTGTTCTTGGAAATAGGCATTCGTAATGGACCACATTAGCGTATGCACATCGGAGATAACATTATTACAGGACGGTGCATTGATAATTGATGTACTTGCGTTTACTAGTAATTAACACCTGTGGACGTTTTGGCAGTCAAACCTTCTTGAATTGTCATTACTGGATGCCCGTCCCTTCACTCCATCCTGATTGGGACAAGACCGTATCATTATTTCATATATTTCTTTTATAATTTTTTTTACTTTTATTTTTAATTTAAGTGGAGCTTAAATTTAATTTAAATTAGTTAAATTTAACTTAAATTAATAATTTATTATAATTAAACTTAATCCAAAGTTAAGAATTCAGTTGAATCTTTATGTTAATAACATCTTATTAGTACAAGTGTGATGTTTATAAAGGATGTGATTTGATGTTATTTTTTATCTGAAATATGGGAAAAAGAGAGTTTTTATGAAAAATTAAAAATTGAAAGGAAGTGTTCAAAAATTTTAAAAATTAAGAAAATTTTTAAAAGATTTCTTAAACTCTTTTACCCTTTAATTTATTTAAAACTTATTTATTAATTTATTTAAAAATAAAAAATAGATCTTTACACAATTTAACTAATTCTCAAATTCTTGTTACAATTCTTATAAATTTTTTAAAATTTTCAATTTCTACTGCATAGAAATATTTTCTAAAGTATCTCACATGGTTTTTTACTTTACATCTCAAAATTTATCGGTTTAGCATAAATAGTAGCCTAGTGGGTCTATCAAAAACAGTCTTTTTATCAACTGAGTATTACTAAAACTTTTGAGGCTTTGTATATCAACAAAATTTTCACTTAATTATTATTGTTTATTGTTTAAAACTCTTCAAACTCAAAAAATATAAGAGTTAAGGATTCCTTTTAGGCTATGTTTGATTGAACGTAAAGTTTTTAATAGCGTGAAAATATATAGAATGAAATAGAATGGTTTATAATTAAATGAATTGTAATATTAGAAAATTATTGTTTAGGAAGGAAAAGAGTTCATAATGTAATATAACAAAATGTTGTTTAAATGAAGGATCTATAATAAAATATAGTATAAAAGTGTTTATCATTTTACATTCCATCATAAATTCCTCAAATCGGAGGTTTTTCATTTTTACTGTTTAGGATGAAATGAAATGAAATATGAAACTTTCCTCTTTCATCTCATTTTATTATAAACCCTCGTCTTAAACAATGAAATAATATTACATTTCATTAATAAGTCTCAAACCAAACATAGGCTTAAGTTAAAGTTTCCTAATTGACCGTTAAAGTTAAACTCATTACCTAACTTGATCCCATGATTAATAAATTATTACGTAAAAAATAAAAATACAATATTATACAGATCCTTCAGATTAATAATGGGCCATATAGGACTATAGTTTCCTTTCACTTGTCTTTTCTTTTACGTGCCTTATGGGCTTCATGCTAATTGAGTCCACCTTGGAAGGAAGATTTGGGTTAAGCACAAGTGTACATTTTTATGATAATTAGAAAACTTAATCAAGTCGACTGTAAAAACTTAAGATAATTTATCTTTTTAATTTAATTATTAATTATTAATTTAATTTATTTTAATAATTTTATTGTTAAAAATTGATTAATTTATTAATTAATCAGTTAATTTTTATAAATTAATAAATTTTTATAAACAAAAATATATCCATTTATTTTTATTTAACAATTTTAATTAAACTTCAATTTATAAGAATAACTTTTAATTATCCTTTAAATTCTTTAATTTTATTTAATTAATAATTAGTTTTATAACAGTCTAATACTGGTTGAACCTTTTAACTATTAAATCTTTTATCCTACCGGTTTAACTTTTAATCTAATTTTTTAAAACATTGCATTTTTTTCACTCTAACTCCTAAGATTTAATCGAGTCACAATAGATTAATTAAATTTATTACTTAGTTCTAAATTATTGAATAACATAAACCCAACTTTTAAAATTAAACGAAAGTGACTAAATTCAATACAAACTAATATTTTATTATAATTATTTTAAATTATGAATTTAAGTCAAGTTATAATTAGTTTAAATTTGAAATTGGTTGTCATATCAAGGGCATTTAATTAGTTTATATAGAATATTCATGTCATATATATTTTGTTATTTTTAAACTAAAGTGAAAAAAAAAGAGTCTGTCTAAAAAAATATAAATTATAAAAAATTTATTAAAAATAAAGATTGTGATATTTTTAAAGGTTCTTTTTAAAATATAGGAGAAATTTATGTCTAGGAGTAGGGATGACAATTGACTAGACTAGTCCAGGCCTGACTCGAGATCAAGCCTCAGCTTGATTTTTTTCAAAAGATTGGACTTTGGGCTGACCTCAAGTTTAGCCTAACCAAGCTCGAGATCTAACAACTATAAGAAAAATGACGTTGGTTTGTAAAAAAAAAATATTATTTTATTTTTTAATTTTAAAAATAAAAAATTAGGTAAAATTAAGCCAATCGGGCTTGGGCTCAGATTCGACCCATTGTTATCTTTATCATATCCGGCCCATTACTATCCCTATCTACAAGTTCTAGAGATGACATAATTTTCAATATAAAAAAATTAAAAAAGAAAAGGTAAGATTTTAACCTTTTAAGTTCAACTTCAACCACCAACATTCATGGTTTAAACTGTTCAAGATGGGCCTTCCACTTTTACAATGTCTCCGATCACAACTGACTCGTGAGAGCCCTCACGAACACAAACTTCTCATCCAAGATTGGCATCAGATGTCTTGTAAGAAGGCATTCTTTGTCCGAGCATCTTATCTACGGCACAGCGGGAACAAATTTGTCGTCTCCGAATTGTTATACCCGTCGTGTCTGAATAAATTTTAGTCATTTATTATAATAAGTTGGATAACTAAGAAATAGGGCACAGTAGTTCGGAACAGCAAGTCTACTTCCGGACACATTGATATCAACAATTCAATACAAATTTATATCTACAACTCAAAAGAAGAAATATTAGCTGTAGTACAAGCAACATTGTTCATTGTTGGTGTGTATCCATTTGGTTGTCACGAGGTGCCAATAACTCCTTGTCTTTGGATTTTGTCTCCACTCCAAAGTGGTTGGCCAAATTAGGATGACTTAAACAATTGGTTTATGGGTGACAAGTAATGAGTTGGTTAGATATTAGTGAAATAATTAATTAAAGGTATTTTTATTTTATACATGATTAATTTTAACTCATATAATATCTCATAATTTATCAAATAAGAATTTAGAATTAAATGAAGGATTCCATTAAATTGATTTTTACAAATCAAGCGTATTTTCACTCTCAATTCACTATTTTTTTTAACTTATTAAAATGAAATACAACCCTTTAACGGTGAATATTAAAAAGAGCTCAAATTTTCGTCAAATTTTCAATTATAGCCCGAACTTTAAAAAGTATAAATAAAATGTCTAAATTTTTAATTTTTTTCAATTCTAGTACGAATTTAAAAAATTAGCAATAAAATGATCAAATTTTCAATTTTTTCAATTCTAATCTGACGTTGGTGTTTCTGTTAAATTTGCTAACGTGACTTACCATATGTTTCAGAAACCCAAACTATTAATACAAGTAAGCTAAAATTAACACAATAAATTGAGATTAATGAAACGACGTCGTTTGTTTAAAAATGATCTAAATCAGATTATGCAACTTCGACGACTTTATGTTTTGATTTCAGTTTTTCCCTTCGCTTTCAGTTTGTTCTCTCAATGCTTTCATCCTTCGATTTTCAGATTATACAATCTCGACACCCCTCACACTAAGGGCTTCTGAAGAACGAACTGAATATGACGTCATTTTCGAATTAGGTTTTGAGTCAATTCCTTAAAACTTGAGTATGACACAAAATTAAGTTAGAGTCAATTCCTTAAAACTGAGTATGACACAAAATTAACTTATATCATATTTAATTTGTTGATTTTAAATCTAGTTGAGTCAAGTCTAGTCTTAATTTAACTATCAAGTTTAATTAACTTTTTAAAAACTTGACCGAAAGTTAAATTAGTAAGACAAAAGGTTTAAAGTTTAAAAGATTTAACTGATATTAAATCGTAATAAAATTTGCTAAAAATAAAATAAAATAAAAAAAATTTAAAATACGATTGAAGAAAACTGTCAAAAAATTCGATGTTTATTTTAAAAAAGAGACCTTAAATAAAAATGAATTGATTTATTATGATTTATAAAAATCGATTAATTTACAAAAATTAACTGATCAATTAATAAATTGATCAATTTTTAACTATAAAGATTATTACGGTAAATCAAATCGAAAAATTAAAAATCCAGACCGATCTACTTCGTTTCAAAACAAATTCTAAAGGAGATGAGTCTTCCCCCTTTGGTAAGGATTAGTTGGCTTGTTTCTTTCTCCAATCTACTCCTCCATCTAAACCCTATAATGAAAGCAATTCCAGAATTTGCAATTTCTTACGAGTTCGGTGACTCATAAATGCTACGCACACACGTAAGGGACAACCAAAGTCAACTTTCCTTACGTGGACGCAGTTATTGAGTGAGCAACGTGGTCCTACAGGCAGAGGATCTATCCTCGTTGCATGAAGGTGGGCAATTGGTCAATAAAGCCCTTGCTCTTGTTTCCAAATTGCTTTTGCGGGCCCTTGTTATTTCCTTTTATGTGCTTTTGATTTTGACACTTTCTCGAGATTTGCTTGGTTTTGGAATTTGGACCATTTCATTTAATTACAAAAAGGTAATTAAATTAAATATTTCAATTTATTTATTTAAATATATAAATAAGATTTCCATCTTTAAATTTTAATTAAATAAAAATTTAATATTTTAAAAACCGTATCAAAAATTAAATCTATAAGATAAGAAGTTTAAGATTTAAAATTTTAAACTAAAGATAGATTATTATAAAAGGAACTAGATTAAACAAAATTAAAAATTTTGAATTATAATTGAGAAATATCATCTTCACTAATCAAAGAATTTGATGTTTAATTGAAATATATATTGTTAAATATAAAATTAATTAATTAATTATAATTAATTATAATTTATTAATTTATAAAAATTGATCGATTAATTAATAAATTAATCAATTTTTAATAACAAAAGTTATTAAAGTAAATCAAACCATAAAGTTGGAAACCAAGCCTAAAAGTTAGAACGTTCGAGATTTTTACATCTAAACCGACAGATTGAGTTTTTAAAACATTATAAAAAATTATTAAATTTAAATTTTGTCTCAATTAAATTCAAATACTCGAACTTAAGTTCAAATTTGATAAATCTAAACTTGATTATATAAAATTCTAATTAAAAATGATACAATTTAAGTCCAACTCAATTGGGTTCGGGTCTTAATCAAAACACCATATTAAAAATAACGTCTTTTTGTTAAATCTATTCAAGCCTTTTAAATCAATCTATTATATACAATTTTAACCTAAAAATTGATTGAGATAAATTTGAATCGATGACTCAAACCTAAACCTAATTTGTTGACCTTAATTCTAACTTTTCTATTACCTCTATTAGTGTATATTATTAATATAAATTTAATATGTAATTGTCTCTATCTAAACCTTATATTGTAATCTCCTATAATATCGTTTTAAGTAGTTATCAAAATTTATCAATCAATCTTAATTTTAAATCCTAAAGAGATCGAACGACTTACCGTAAACGGCAAGGGCAGGGCAATCCCTTCTTTGTAATTTTGCGGAACAAAAGTGGCAAATTCGACATTTTACATCAGCTGCCGCGTACTCCTCTAAACCTCCGGTTTTAACTCCGAGAGAAAGCTTGGGGGCAGTCTCACTCATGGCTTCGTCTTCTTGGTCTCAGATAACTCGGTAACAGAAGAGAAACTCTCGCAACAATGTCTTCCCGGTTTGCGATTCCAATTGTTGCGTATTTTCCAATCTCTCGCCAAAGGAAAGCCCTCATCGGAGCCAATCACACCTCCGCTCGTTTCTGCTCTCGCTAACCGCTTGAACGACATCGTTTGCGCTTTCTCTTTGATCTCTTTCTCTCTGTTTACCGACGCTCAGATTAAATTCTGCTCTCAGACGACGTGACGTTTTGCCGTCAGGTGTACGCATCGATGGCTATGGATTCTGCCGCAGGCAAGCCGAGCTTTTTAAGGAACATTCTCGCGCGAGTGCTTTTGCTCGGCGTTTTGATTGTCGTCGTCCGTTTCGTTTACGTTGTGACCATCGCCGGCGAGTCCTGCACTGTCGGCGAATTCTGCTTCTTCTCGTTACCGGAGAATTTAAACATTGCCATCGCTGGCGCTGGCGCCGGCACCGCCGCTTCGACGGCTAACAAAGCGGTACGCGTCGCTCCAACTGCCGGCCGCACGCGTCCCGATATATACACCAGCAAAGATTGGATCAAGGCCGTTCATTTCTACTCGTCGACGTTTCAGCGCCTGATCTCTGACGGCTTCTTATCCCCGAATTCCAAGTCCTTATGCGTGGAGACTCCAATTGGACAAGACGTGTTCGCTTTGAAAGAGATAGGCGTCAAGGACTCGAAAGGAGTTTACAAGAAAGCATCGAAGCCGTTGGTTATTGGAGCGAAAGGGAATCGATTGCCGTTTGATGACGAGACTTTTGACTTTGTCTTCTCAGGCGGTGGAGCGTTCGACAAGGTGTCTCGGCCGTTGGATTTGGCGTCGGAGATCTTACGGACGATGAAGCCCGAAGGGTTTGTGGTGGTCCACACAAGAGCAGCTAAAGATACGTACAGTTTCAATTCATTCATTGATTTGTTCAATTCTTGCAAAGTTATCAGATCACGTGAAATAGACAATTATGATTCTTTGATGCCTTCAATTAGAGAAATAGTTTTGCAGAAGAAAGGAAAATTCCTAGACCACCGTGAAGAGGAATTATCCGGTGGTAATTCGGTGAATAAGTGCTCGGTTCCAGGCCATAAACGGGAACTGGTCCGGAATGCTGAGCCATTGATTATAGAAGAGCCATTGAAGCCGTGGATTACATTGAAAAGGAATGTACAGAAGGTTAAGTATTTGCCTTCAATGGCTGACATAAGCTTTAGGAATAGATATGTATATGTTGATGTTGGAGCTAGGAGTTATGGTTCTAGTATAGGGAGTTGGTTTAGGAAGCAATATCCGAAACAGAACAGGACTTTCGATGTTTATGCGATTGAGGCGGACCGAACATTTCATGAGGAGTATAAGTCGAAGAAGCGTGTGACATTGTTGCCTTATGCAGCTTGGGTGAGGAATGAGACATTGACATTTGAAATTAACCGAGACCCGGGTCAGGATGTTCAGGATAAAGGGAGGGGAATGGGGAGGATTCAGCCCGTTGCGAACTCAGGTAGGACGTTCGAGGGAGAGATGGATGAGATTGACGGGTTTGATTTTGCAGATTGGTTGAAGAAGACAGTGAGCAAGAGGGATTTTGTGGTGATGAAGATGGATGTGGAAGGGACTGAATTCGACTTGATCCCGAGGCTGTTTGAGACTGGTGCGATTTGTTTGATCGACGAGCTGTTCCTTGAATGCCATTACAATAGGTGGCAAAGATGTTGTCCTGGAGAAAGGAGTCCCAAGTATGAGAAAACATATGACCAATGCCTGGACCTGTTTACTTCTCTCAGAAAGAGTGGAGTTCTTGTTCATCAATGGTGGTGACATATCTCTTTGTTACATTTAGATTCTTTTGTCCCACTTAATTTTCTTCAGCTTACTCTATTTTTCTGTCCTTACAGTTTGTTTTTCTATCTTCCAATAGTTGCTTTGTATGTTTCTTGCAAGAACTGTGGCTGGAATTGAAAGTTCTGCTCCATTAGTCCCTATTGATGGTTTTCAGGTCTTTCTTTTGGGTAGTACACTTTCATTAGTTATGATATCAATTGAGTTATATGTGAATTTTCGATCTTCTCAAATGCCTTTGTGGTTTCTGTAATGGTTATATTAATGCTGAATTCTGAAACTCATCAGCTTTGATTTCATATACCATGGACCTACTATAAGTACAACGGATAGTATCCAATTACCATAATGACTGACTGTTTGTTCTGGCCGAGCAATTGTGTTAACGGGCTGTTTTTATTTAATGAATTCATTCAATCTCTATTATTCTATTAATGAATAGACAAGAATAGTCACCTTTTGTTATTTTACTTATAATATTGGTTAAATTTTTAATATTTTAAAAATTAGACTGAAAGTTAAACTAATACGATAAGAGATTTATTTAAAAGATTCAATCGGTATTAAAAATTAACTAAAAATGAATAAAATTAAATAATTTAAAATATAATTGAAAGTAATTGTTTTTATCAATTCAATGAAATTAACTGATTTATTTTAGTCTATAAGAATTTCCTAATTTACAAGAATTAACAGATCAATTAATAACCTTATCGGTTTTTAACAACAAGAGTTAATAAAGTAAATTGAATCGAAAAGTTGAAAGCCGAACTAGAAAAGTTAAACGGCTCAAAATTGTTTTTAAAATATTAATTAGTTGAAAATAAAAGTATATTAAAATTTGTAAACATTATTTAAATCAAGTATATTATTTAATTTTATGTTGTTTTATTAAATAACTTATTTAAAAAATATATTTTACGAGTTATTAATACAATTAACTACTAAAGTTGAAATCATAAGAACTTTGCACTCAAGAGGTGAAATCGCTCACCCCATACAGCCCCACACCTCGGCCGACAGAAAAATAAGGAGATAAATTACGATTTGATCTCACTTAATTTCTCAAAAAGGTGATCCAATGTCTAGTGCTCACAAGAAGCCACCATCCAATCCCACACTTAAAACCAGCCAGCACCCCATGTTCTTAATCAGCAAAACTATAAAATAGTAATAAATCAGATCATTCGGGTTTCGGGTCCAATGTCACCTATGCCTACATTAAATGATAAAATGCTGACTTCTCACGATGCATGTACCCTTATAATTAGAAGGGTACAGTGGAAAAGGAGGAGTAACAATGGTTGTCCGTTTGTGAAATCCTAAAATATGGTTAGTTACGGTCTGCTTGTTCCATAACTGGTTCCTAACATTAGTCCTCGTATCTTATTGTCCAAATATATGTCACTGCTTTTCTAGAACTATACAGGAAAAAAAGCTGCCACCTTTAGTCAAAATATCCTCCTCTCTCCCTACCTAAATTAGACACTCATGAATGGTCAATGGAGAATCATCGTCTTCCATAGTTTTTACCTCGTGTTTTTGCAGGATAATTTTTGGGTATTGATTGCATTTTGGTGGGTCTCTTTTGACTCCTTTGGGGACATTCGTGGGGCTCAAGAAATGGGCGCCTGCTGTAGTAGAGATTTGGATACCGATGAAAATGTGGTGGCTGATGTTGCAGAAGAAAAAAAACAGGAGGTGGTTCATGAGGAAGATGACTTCTTCATCGCAGATTTTGGTGCTCGTGTTAGACTACATGGAGCTTCTAAGTACCTTTCAATGTACAGCCAACAAGGAAGAAAAGGGATCAACCAAGATGCAATGACTGTTTGGGAGGTAACATTGACATCGTTTCTGTGAGAAAGTTTCATAATTTTCCATTTTGTATCTTCCCTGTGAAACGTCATTCTGAAGGGGTGCCCTTAATTCGTTTCTCAGATTTTTATGTTTTTTTTTTCTTTTTAAGGTTTACTAGTGATTGATACGCATTCTTTTCTTTTATGTTGATTTATGTCTTCTTGTACTTTGAATATGAAATTCAATCTTTCTGAATTTTATGTTAAAAGTTATGGTTTCCTGCTGTCAAGGTGTTTGATTCATATGTATAATCTTCCTTTCTCATTTCAAATGTTTCTGCAGAATGTTGGTTTGATATTTAACAGATTCTACTTTGATCTTAGTTCTGATGTTCATTGTCAGAAAAAAAATTCATCTTAGTTATGATGTTCATTGTCATGTTGATGTCTCATTCCATGTTATGAATTGCACATTGGGATTAAGAAGAGTATCATTCTCAGGAGGATTTCATCTCCATTCAAGCCCCTTCTTCCTCATGCATTTTACAATTTTGGTAATAGATTCAAACAAT
>JANZLD010000005.1:1117070-1133798 GCA_026413575.1 Erythroxylum carthagenense | reverse complement strand
CATCTAATTTTATCCTAAATAATAAAAATAAAAAACCTCTGATTCGAGGAGTTTATGATGAAATGCAAAATGATAAACAACTTTACGCTATATTACATTATAAACCCTTCATTCAAATAACATTTTACTATATTACGTTATGAACCCTTACATTCTTCTCAAATAACAATTCTCTAATAATATATTCATTTACATTTCATTTTATTATATACCATTCCATGTCATTTTATTATAGGCTTAAGAAAATGATAATAAGAGTTATAGTGAATATAGCCAGGAATAAAAATATAGATGACTTCCATTTTTTATTATATTAGAGGTATACAGTATTGCCATAAAAGATGATACAAAAATACTGCTCATCTAATCATAATATATTATCAACAATCTTTTTCGTTCTTTATTAATTCCTTTCTTTCCGTACCAACTAACCAATCACCCTGCAAATTTTTAATTTTCGAGTTAGCTATTTGTATTAGATAAATATCCCATAATTTCTTCCAATTAAAAAAGAAATTATAGGTTTATAATAGGAATTTTTAATTCTATATTTTTGATACTTGAATAACAACAACACTCAGTAGGAGTTTCACTTAAACACGATGCTTGGAAATATTCAGTAGTACACATCCTTATCTCTACCTGATTGAGAAGTTGTTTCTAACTTTTAATACTTGAATAAATACGTTAAATAATTTATTCAAAATACGTAATTTATAAATTATTACAACAATTTAACTAGTAATTACATTTTTACTTTTTTTAAAATTTTCAACTTAATACTAAATTCATTTTTAGAATTTCTTTTAAAAAATAAAAATGAAACACACATGAAATAAACATTACTCACAAATTGATAAAATGCTATTTATATAATGATTAAAGTCAACACTTAAAATTGTATAAAACTAATTAAAATTTTAAAATTTAATTAAAATTAATAATTTGATAAGTATTTAAATTTATTAAGATTTAAGAATAAAGTTAAGTTACCAATTTAATTAGTTTATATATGATGTTATCTTTATTGTTATTTTTAATAAAATATAATAAAAAGAAATTTTATAATATAAAAAAATTCAAATAATTTTTTTAAAAATTAAAAATTCTTAATATGGCTTTTATCACATAAAATATGACAAGAATATCAAGGAATTCAGGTAGTAATGAACCATACGAAGCGCTCAGTTCATATGTTGAATGAGCAAGAGACATTAAAGAAGCTTGTGAAGACAATTACACAGTAGCAAGAAAAGCACACTTTGCGCATTGCAGGTCAGGTCAGGAGGATTCCAATGTCATAATCATACATCAGGCTCGCACAGGCTCATCTCCTCCTTTACCATACTCCCATGTACTAAAACCACCGATCACTGCTCATAACCCGTGATTTTGATTGTCCCATTCTGCCAATCTTTGTCACGAAGGCTGAAACAGCCCATCTTGCTTTCCTTTTCATGATGTGACCTTACAGATGCTCCTAATAATTTATAAATTATGTATTCAAATTGAGTTATTTGTGTAAATTTTTAAATTTTAGATCCAATTCTACCTTCCCTTCTCTGCAATTTCTCCAGGTCTGATGTTTGTTCTCCCTTGTCTATCTTGAGAGCCTCTTAAGCCTCTCATGTTGCTTCTTCCCTCAAGTGTCATTGTAGATGAAGATTCCGACGATTCCTCCTTCAATCCTTCGTTATGATTGTTCAGTTTTGTGAGAAAGTTCATAGATTGATGATTATTCTGAAACTAAGCAGAGAAGGGGCCAAATTTGGGACATGACAAAGATGGAGAGAGAAGTTGCTGGTTCAAGTCGGTTCAAGCGACGCTCAAAACCGGACCAAGTTCGAGCAACTTAAGTCAGATCCGATTGAGTTTTGGACTAATTTTGGATTGTATCCAAAACCCGACTCATTATCATCCCTAGATCGGAGTTCAGAGGTGCGGTGCAATCCTGGGAGGGGTAAACAATCAACTTAGATCAACTGTTCATAAACTACAGAACCCCTTTCAAGACCTAAAGACAAACATAGTGCAGGAATCTTCTTCCATTCTCTGAGATTCTCCCTTCAATTGGCAAGACTGTGTGTCACAGAATCAGAAGCAACAGCTCTATTACATTACCAATTAGGACCAAACCTGAAGTTCCAAACGACATATAACCAGAAGAACCTATGTAATAACACAAATATCTTTTTACATGGGATTAGTACACTTAGTATCAGCAAAAAAACTAGAATAAGTAGTTCACAACCATTAATCAATTAAACCTCTCTCAACAACTTAAACCCCAAAAGAACCAATTACTCTGTTTCTTCTAAAATTCCAAGTTAGACCACAGTAGATTTTCGAACAATGTATCGATAAGCAGCAACCTTTTTCCTCCTGGAATTAGTGTTGTCCACAGAGATCACCATCTTCCCAGCTTCTCTAGCTGTAAATGAGTTGTGAATTGCCTCATCAGATGGATTCATCTTCCTTGTTTTCTCAACAGCTATGATGTAGCTATCTTCTGCATTTGGCACGAACTCTGCACTATAGTCCAAGTCCCAACTTCCCACCACGATGTCCCATGTAATTGTAGCACCAGCCTAAGAACAACCCACATGAAACAGAACACTGATTAGTTCGATCTGATACTGTAATTGGGCTAACATGTCATGAAAATTGCAAATTTTAGTGAACTGGGAAAGTGCAGCGAGAGATTGAACCTCGATTCCTTCGATCTGAATGTTGACTTTCTCGCCTCCTTTGACGGAGAATTCAGAAGCTGGTTTTGATGGGCTGTTCTGCAAATCGCTGGGTCGACTCAGACCACCATACTGAACAGGAATGTCTTCAGGCCTTATAAATCTGTCTCAGAACAAAAACCCATTTCAGAAACAGAGCAAATGAAGACGAAAACAGGAAATCAGATAAGTTCTAAACCTCAAAACACGATAAATCTAAATGAAATTTTCGAAAGAGAGGCTCACTTGTAAAGGGTCTCTGCAACATTTCCTTCCTTGGATATCACAAACTTGCTCTTGGTTCGCTGAGTCAAGAAGGGACTGAACATGGAGTAGAGCATACTAAAGTACCAGGGGACATTGATGAAAATCTATTCAACAAACCCATCATCGAATATTCAGAATCAGAAACTGAGAATGGAACCAAAAAGAGAGCATATATACTGATATACATTACCTTACGAGCGACCATTTCTGGGTAATTATCTTGAAACAAAGACAAAATATGATTAGACGCGACCCTAAGCTCTCGTTTAGGCATGTCTTTGAGATCAGTGACTTGAATGATCGAATTAATGCCACCAGGCTTAAAGTGCAAGAGCTTAATCCCTCTCTCCAAAACTTGAACTCTCCATCTCAAGAACTTCTTCAGCTTCTCTTCGTCTCCAAAGATCCTATCGTACATTTCCTTGTCTCTGAAAACACCGTAGGCATTGTAACAAACAGGGTGTCCTTCTCTGTCGTAACCATGCATGTACGCGACAACACCTTCAAGTTCCTTAAACACCAACTCCTCTTCAACAACGTTGTCGGCTCCAAACTCCTTCCTCCAAACCAAACACTTGTCAAGCATATTGAAAGCGTCGCTGACCCTAAAGTCTCTGGCTCGGAGAAACTTCAGGAGTATGACGTTGGCTTTATCGTCGCCTCCCAGAAGAGGAACGCCCCACATGGAGCATTCGGCGTTCGACCCATATGAGCTCGAGAGCTTGTCTTTAAGCTCCTGAAGCGCTTTTCTCTCCGAGGACTTGAGGTGAGAGATGAAGTACGTGTCCTCTTTGAAGGAAGGAGTGCGAAATGTGGCGGCCTCCATTAGGGTGGTTACTAAGCTTTTCTTGCATGGCTTTGGAGAGGCTTCTAGTAGATGTTCTTGAAGCGGGGTTTGTTGCAGAGAGAGTGGTGATGAAGTTTCCATGAATGTGAAGCAAAATCGAAGTCAAGACTAACAAGAAGATGAACAACAACAACCAAAAAAGAGAACTTGATATTGAACTTCGGGTACAGAGCCAAGCGGCTTAAAAGAGAACAAAAAACTAAAGGTAAATCCTATAATTACAATATTACCCCTATTTTTAAAAAACATTTAATTAAAATATTTTTTTAGAAATAACATTTAATTAAAATCATATATCTACAAAATTAAGTAATTTAGGCAAATGTCTTACTCATTTTAAAAATTTTCATTTTAAACTATTTAATAATAAATTTAAAGTTTTATAAATTTTAATATTTTCAAAACAGACCAAAAGTTATATTAGTAAGACAAAAAGTCTAAGGTTCAACCACTATTAAATTATTAGAAAACTGGTTAATGGTTAAATAAATTTGAAAATTTTAAAAATTTTAAAAATTAATTAAAAATAACTATTAAATAAAATTTTGTTAGTTTATTTTGAATTATAAAAAATAATTAGTTTACAAAAATTGATCAATCAATTTTTAACAACAAAAATTATTTAAAAAATTAAAAACTTTCGATTCAATCAAATTAGGTTCATCATCATCATCAACACAAGTTCAAAGTTCCGTAGTGAAGTAGAGTTTGATAAGGTTTGCTAATATGTTGTCTAGCCCTTACATAATAGAAAGATTGTTTTTAATAAATCTACATACAGATATGACAGAAAAATAGTGATGCAGATTAACAGAAGAAATAAATAAAAACTAACACGAATAATATTAAGTAAAATGCATAAATAAATAATGAATAAAAATATATTATAATTTGCGACTTTTAAAAATAAAAATTATGTTATTTTTATTATATAAAATACTTAAATTAGTTATCAAATTTTTTTAACATGGTTTAATCATAATTTTTATAAGATTGATTTAAGAAATGTTTTTTGTGGAAATCTCACGCGCAAAATGGTAGCGTGTAGGGGGTTTTCAAGGTTTGAACTGCCTGAGCAGAGCCTGGCGTGAAGAGAAGGAGATAATAATTGAGGGCAGTGGTGGTTTTGGTTTTGTTTGATATGAAGTAGGCCCCATGTCCTTGTCTCTCTGTGAAGCTCGAATTTCGGGCGCGAAACAGTACTTTCTTCGTCACTAAACAAAGGGAAAGGGGAAAGGGACAATAATAACTAAAGGCTTAAGCTTTTGTCTCAGAAACACAAGGGAACACCAGACCAAATAAAAAAAGGTTTAAGGTGGTTGGTAATGGTTGTTGTATTAAGCTAATTAATCACACTTTTTGACATGCTTAAATCATTAACTCAAAATGGAGATGGCATTTGGGGTAGAGCTCATGGATTCGGATTCGGACTCGGACTCGGACGCAGCCCGAGTTAATCGACCTTTGAGTCACTTTGAAATATTTGATTAATTCTATAGTTTGAAATAAGTGATTAATAAATTATTATATGTTTTTAAAAAATTATTTAGGAAACAGTAGGTTCGCACGAGGGAATAATAATAAGAATGAGAATGAATGCAGTGAGGAATGAGAATGGATATTATCATTATAATTATGTGGTTATTTAAGAAGAAGGAATAATTACTCGTTATTATTAATAGTGATTAGTTTGTAAAAAATATTTATTATATTTATTAAATTTTAATTTATTATATTATAATTCATTAATTATATTACTCATTACTATTGATAGTGATTGGTTTGTAAAAAATATTGAAAATAAAATTTATTATTTATCATTAAAGAATGAGTTTCGTTCCTCTATTAAATGGATGGTACGGAAGATTCCTCAAAAGTGAGATATCAAATTATTATTCTTATAATGATAATCAATAATTAACCACTAACTTTTTATTCTTTACCTATTGACCCGTGCCTAAATTTATCAATCAAGCACTCCCTTAATGCGTTTCTAAAATATAATGAATATAATTATTTGTCAAGAAAAAGTGAGAGGAATAATTAAATTTTTAAGCAGAGGATAAGCTTTCTTTGTACTTCATCTATTAAGTGGGCGTGCTTAGGGCACTTATAAGAGATTTCATTCCATGGACATACTTGAATGTAATTGAATTCGTATGGTCTTTTTCAAAATCATGTTAAGCTTCTCATTATTGATTCAAGTGAGGATTTGATGCAATTGACCAATGATTCAATCTTTGACAAAGGGAAGCATTTGAATCAATAATTTTTATTAATAGATTTTAATAATAATGATAACTATTTAGTAGGTATTTCGTTCGTAATTATATTATTGACTCGTTTTAATCAATGATTAAAAAATTTAATCGGCTTGATAAGTTTGACTGCAAAAATTTTGCATCGTTTAATTTTTTGATTTGATTTACTTTAATAACTCTTATTAATAAAAACTAATCAGTTTATTAATTAACTGATCAATTTTTATAAATTAATAAATTAAAATAAATCATTTAATTTTTTTAACAATGTATTTTTTAATTAAATTTTAAATTCTTCAATTGATAAGAACAGACCTTTAAATTTCTTATTTACCGATTTAACTTCAGGTCTAATTTTTAAAATATTTATTATTAAAGTGGAAAGTGATTGTTGGAGAATGACTTAGATCCTTTTTAATTTATGTTCAAAACAATAAGACATTGACAAATTGGATTCAAAAAAAGCAATTATTAGGTCACTCTAATCATCAATGTTGTTTTGCCATTATAAGCATATGTGTCCCTTAACACACTTATCTCATTACAGGAAAACTCCATTATAGTGAAACATGAGAAAACATCAATAATTGAAGAGAGGGAGAAGGTGAGAATAAGAAACAGAACAAACACTAAAGTGTAGTTAGTATGAAACATCAATTTCAAAGGCCAAAACTTAAGCTCGAAACACGGTTTGCTTGAATCAAGGTGTGAAAATGATTGGCTTTGTTTATGTCATGTCAGCCTCTAGATTTGATATGAATCTGCATTGGTTAAAGAAGCTAGCATATGTGCCAAGAAGCAAATAGCAATACTGTACCTTAACATGGTACTCTTTTAGTTGGCATTATGGTTTTGCCTATTTGGACATGCATGTAGGTCAATTAAGGCTTTGCTTGATTTAGAGGCTAATATGTAGGGATAACAATAGGTCGAGCCCGATCTTAGAGACATCCGACATAAAAACTCGACATGAGCCTAGAGACATTTAATGTAAAAACTCAATATAAGTCGAGATTTACTCTTGCCAAATAACATTATTTTGATGCATATCATTTTAATTTATAAATTTAATTTTAAATTCTTAAATTTATAAATTAAATTTGTTGTTTTAAATGATTTCATTGATGTAACCTTGTTTAAGTAAAATGCTTGAGGTCTTCTAAATCAAGTTCCAAGTGGTCTTTTAGACCTAAACCCAAGTCAAAACTTGATCAATCCGACCTTATTTTATCGACTTCAAATTAAATAGGACCAAACCGAGTGTTAATTGCTAAGCCTTTAAAAAACAATATCAAAATAAATAAATATAAGACTATTCTCAACTATTATAATTTTTAGTTTTATTTTTCGTTTATGTTTATATATGGTTGTTAACCTCAATATAATTATATCTTTATTATTGATGATAATTATATATTATATAAATTATTTTTAATTAATTAAATTTATTTCAATATCTTAAATAATATTTATTAATAAATCATCAATAAATTATTTTATTATAGTAAAATAGATAATTCATATTTTGATTTTTATTTTAATGAAAAATTATATTTCAACTTTAAAATATATTTTATTTTTAAAAGTCGAGTTATATTTTATATTTTATATTTATTTATGTATTTATTGTAATTTTATTTACATAATTATTTAACATATCAATTTTACTTATTTACTCACAAACTTGCATCACTTTTATATTTGTCACATCTACATATGGGTCTACTGGAAACAACCTCTTTATTATGTAGGAGTAAAGTTGGGTACTATCAGACATTCCCAGATTTCGCTTCATCGTGGAACTTCAGACTAAGTATGATAACGATAATGATATTTTGAAGATGTTTTAAATTTAATTATATTTATTAACAACTATAAAATTAATTAAAATTATCAGATTTTCATAATCTATTAATAATTGATATATTCAAAAAAAGATGATTCTTTTTACTGAATTTAAAAATAAAAAATAAATAAAGGTCTTTTAATCTCTTCATAAATCTCAATATACAAGTGGGCTTAGAAGTCAAAGCGGCGTGAAACTTTAGACCGCACTTTTGAGGTAAAGATGAAAGACAAGATTAGTGCTGCTAAGTAAGTTAAATTGAACGAGAGAGAATATTTGGGGATCAGGAAGGAAGCGATTAAGCACCACGCTTTGGACCACTGGTGATGTTCGTTTTAAGTTTACAGCTTTTTGCCCTCAGATTCAAAAATGGTGGCTCAAGCTATAGGATCATAAAGCTAAACTACTCGCTTCCTTAGCCTTTTTTTTTTTTTTACCATTTGGATCATAAAAATCTTATCTGCTTGTAACAGTAACATGTCATCGTCACATCTAATCTGAAGTTTCGTAATAAAACGAAGTCTGATAATACGTAACTTTACTTCTATATAATTGAGAGACTATAACAATAACACATATGAATAAAAAATTTAGCCAGTTCGGACAATTTAATCGTGAACATTTTGAATCGGTTAATTTTGAGTTCGGTTTTAAACTTTTCAGTTTAATTTACTTTAATAATCTTTGTTGTTAAAATCGATCAATTTATTGGACAATTTTTACAAATTAATTGATTTTTGTAAACTAAAATAAACTAATTAAACTGATTTTGTCACCGTCTAATACCGATTGAACTTTTTATTACTAATTTTAATTCTAGTTTGGTTTTGAAAGCATTGGTAAAAATATGAAAGTTATATAGTCCAAGACATTACATTGACATAGGTAAAATTTATATTGATAAAATGTGAGGAGCTTTGGTATAATTTTGCTAATTTTTTAAATATTAATTATTAAAAATATCTTGTGATATTAAAATTTAAAAAATAAATCTTTATTAAGTAGATTTGTGAATAATTTTAAATATTAAAAAAGCGGTTTTCAATTTGTTAGAAAAACTCATCTTCTTGGAATTTTGTACAATAATAATATTAAAACATACATTATACAAACATCAATATTACTAATATGAATTTAATCTATTCTATAAACTTAATTTAAACTAATTAAACATAACATAAATTAACAATTTATTATAGTTATCTTAAATTTAACCAGCTCGAGTCATATTTAATTTTTAATTATATCGAATCATTCTATTAATAATATTGATTAATCCTCATATATTAAAAATCTCTCATTATTTTTATAAAAGTGTAAAAGAAAGAGTTTTTAAAATTAAAAGTATCTTAAAAATAAAATAAAAAGAGTAAATTTCATAAACCCTAGAATAATAATATAATATCCTATCTTTTACCCTATACTTAACAACTGATAAGGTACTCTAATCCTATACTACTTAATTATATATACATATATATATTTGTGTAAACCATATATAAATATGTGGATAAAATTTAATAAAATAAGATAAAAACTGATTAACCGGAACAAAGAATCTATCCCGAACCTTTTAGCCCTAAAATTACCAGAAGAAGACAAACAGATTAGACTACCTATTTTCTTTCTTCACATGTTCTAGTGTCTGCACTAAAGCAGAGTTTCTAACCAGATCTTGTATTCTGTATTTTGGCTTCTTTGCTCTTAGAAGAACACAAATCTAGGAACCAATCTAGTTAAGGTCACATGTTGAAAGTACGGAGAGAAAGAGAGGTTCTCAGATTCAGATTAGCTCAAGCAAAACACATAGAAGTACGAGAAAAAACCAAAACAAAAGAAAAAGTTCATGTTACTAAATTATCGCTAAGCGGTGTCTTCCACTTTAACTCTTTTTCAGTTTCACTTTTTGACTTATGCACAAGCCTGACTTTGGTTAAACACCCTTTAATCATCAGTCTCCTAAAAGTTTATTGGTATCCTGTTTCTAAAATGATATAAAAATCAAGTAATTTGAAAATAATAAATAATTTTACTCATTTTTATATATTCTTATTATTTTTTAAAATTAAGAGAAAGTAAGATTAAGTAACTCAGACATGTTAAAAGAAGACATCCTGATATTCTAATTAAAAAAATTAAGAAGAAGTGATTAAAAATTAACTTTTCAATTCTTGATCCGTGAGAAAGTGGAAACTAGCTCTTAATACCTTCTTGATTAGTTTTAATATTATAAGATTCAAACTGAGTTAAACAAAGTTTCATATTACTAATTATAGATAATACGAATATAAGGATAATGTTATATACTATCAGACCTCTCCAGATCTCACTTTAATGCGAGATTTGAGACTAAGTATGATAATGGTGATAATTATGAAATAATATGAATGTAATTACAATAAATTACATTAACAAACCCGACCTAACTTGACCAAAACTGTAATATTATAATCGTAATTACGAGATTCAAAAGCTATGAGAATTGTCTGAATCAACCTAATCCTTCCAGGATCTACCACCACTTTAGGAGCATGACTTTTGCTTGAAGCTTAACCAAGAAATATCAGTTTCTTTGACTCTATATGAGTCTGGACTGATTTACCAACCAGTGGGGCTGATTCTGAACTTGTGAACAACTGGCAAAGTAACGTGAATCCAGGAAACTTGCAAGCTAGTCAATCATATTTGCTCTGAACCAGACTTGACCTGAGCTTCTTTTTCTCCAGCAGAAACTTGTACGTCCCTGGTTGGCTCCTGCCAAATTTAAAAGGATAGAGTCTATCAGGACCCATTTCAATTAAAACCCAAATCAAGCTTATGGTTACGAACGTAGGCTTCTTGCCAAAAAGCTTAGCCAAGATTATATTAGTTGATTTGTTGAGTAGATAATATTAACTTTTTATTGAATATGTTTGATAAAATTAGTTATTTAGTATTAATTATTATGTATAAAATAACTTATTAGGGTATAATTTTAAAAAAATTATAAGAACATGAATATTATATTTCTTAGCATTTCGTTGAATATTCTTATAAGAATTTAAATTTTTAAATATTTAATTTAAAAAAAATAAGTTATGTTTATAACTTTAATTTAAAAACATAATAATAATAATAATAATAATAATAATAATAATAATCAAAATATAATGTTAAATTCTCTATTAATATGAGCTACATCATATTAGTATTTTTTTTATATAACATGTATGAATTTTATTATTTAATAAATTAAAATATCTATAATTATAGTATGACACATATACGACATATAATAGTTATATATTAAAAATATTAATTTAATGTGACTCTTTATTTCAAAATTTTAATATAATGATATTTTTAATTGTAAAATAATATTATAAAATTAAATAAATATTAAAAAGTTTAATTAACCTCTTTTTTTATATTCTTCCAAACTTTAATACGATAAAAAAACTAATTTTAAAAATTCACAGGCAAAAAGTGAAGAGTAAAATAAAGGACAATATTATTATTAGGTAAACAATTAATTCTAAAAGCTCCTCTTATAAAATTTTTAGAAATCAATCTATTAGAATTAAATAAATTAACCAATAAATTATTCACTAAATACATTAATAATTTTGTTAATCAACAAGTTAAAATATAATTGATAAGCTATTTGTGGAACACCTATGCAGTATCTCCAGCTCTTAGGGGATGTTTCAAAATGATGGAAGTTAGCTCCGTAAGACTCTCAAGAACGTAGGTTCTGAGTAAAGTGTATAATTAACACTGCCAAAGAAGCAACTGTACATGGCATTCGTCTGCCATTGTTTCAGCAATAAGTAGCAACTAAACAGTTAGCTTTTTGTGTGTGAAATTCTGAAATTTGAATCACCTTCTTTGACTTCATGCCTAAGAAAACCTGACAGTGCTCTTTTTTTTTTTTTTTTTCCTTCCCAAAATCTGATTCCTACACAGAAGAACACCTCCTGGAATCGCATCACAATTTCAAATAACTTGATACAGGACGAGTTAGAGGCAATTAAGATGCCGTGTTCCTATAAACATTTCCCTGAAAACTACGGTTAATTACTTGTCTCGAGCTGTACTCCACACTATCCGTGAAGGATCTTACCGTCCTGAATCCTGATGCTGTTTTGCCCCTGCAAACAAGTGAAACTGAAAGTCCTTTCGGCTCATTACCCGTAAAATTTTTCTTGGACACAAGTGGGCTCGAATTCAGATTACTCTGTTTGGTACGCAAGAAAATGCATACAAAGTGATGAGTAGGACGAGTGATTTGATTGATTGATGTGATGGAGATGGAATATGATTAATGGCAATGCGGAGCTTTTTCCAGATTCCGGTTTAAACAAACAAAAGTTGATTGGTTCAGTTGTTTTTTTTGAGAAATAAAATTTAGCAAAAAGGAAGAAAACAAAAGTTGATTGGTTCAGTTCATGTCATTGCATGTTGCCAGAATGAAGCTCAATATTGCCTCTGAATTTGATACTAGATATATGTATAGATCAATATTGACTATTATTTTGAGAAATTTTTTAAATTTATAAAATAATTTTAAAATTTTTAATAATTACAAAATAATTTATTGTCATATTGTACAGTTAAATTATACATTTTATAAGTTTACATTTATTTCAAAAAATCATAATAATAAATAATAAGTACAATTAATATGAAATGATAATAATTTTTAGATATTTCACATTATAAACAATAACCACAAGTAATATGAAAAAAGACAATCATCATCATATAAATATAAAATTAAGAATAATACAAAGTATTTAAAATATTACAATTTTAATTTTCATCATATAATAAATAATAATTGCATCAAACATTTAATTAAAAAACAATAAATATCTTTAACTCTCAACTATTATAATTTACAAGAGGAGTTTGGGATAAAGACACAACTCAGTAGAAGTAAAACTTGAAATAAAAACATTTTTAATTACATTACATATATGGATTTAATATATACATTAAATATAAGTAAATTTAAAAGAAGAAGAAAAACAAAAACCTGAAATGAAATTCAATCATCTATGGGAAAATACTTGCTATAACTGAACTGACATCAATTATCGTTTCATACAAAATCATCATCATCATTATTAAGAAGAGCTTCATCACCATCATCATTAAAATTCAATGCATCAAATGACACGCCAATACTTTTTCATCCAAGATTGTCTTCCAATTCATTCACATCTGCCAAATCTAGTTCCTCAAAAACTCAATCAGCCAAAAGATCAATATTATCAATTGAAATTGGATCGGTTGAACTACTTATGCAATTAAAATTCCTAGTAAATAATAAAATTTAATTAGTAAAAAATTATAAAAAATTATATTGAAATTAACAATGGTAATAACATACATTTCTCATAGTTTTAAATTGTAAAGAACAAAAAAAATCAAATCATCCAACCTCTTATATTAGGATATATTTCTTTTCTTATAATAGAAAATTTTAAATGTACTCGAGTGTTCATTCATAGCTTGCTGCATTCATACATTGACTTAAAGTTTTAATTTCAAACCTTTGCAATTATGAAACACTATTTTCGAATTTATTGGACAAAGAAATTGTATGTCATAAGATAGCAAAAGTAGAATTATAAAAAAATAAAAGTGATAATCAATTTTCAACAAATAAGAGAAAGGAAACAGGTAATACCTAGAGAAACTTTTCTTCTTTGATGTCATCGCTCTCTCCATGACATAAAAAAAAATAGCTCATTGTTGGCTTTTCTTCACTATCAACCAAGCAAAGCACCCTCACCAAAGACTCACAAATTCAGATAACAATTTGACATTGAAACCAAAATTCTTTGTCTTCCAATATAATTATAGAAACCTCCACTCCAACATTAGACCTAGTATAATAAGATGTAACCCATTTATTAGTTGTAAATATTTGCTTAACTCTTTCTTTATAGTAACAAAAGACTAAAGTGACAAGAAATTTGTTGCAAATCTTGTCACAATAGGATGACGTAAATTCCTACCATTGGGAAATTTCTTTCTCATTAAATTCAACAATCATGCATGATTATAGACGAACATAGTCACTTTTTTAGCTTTCTGCATAGTCTCATCAATAATAGGAAAATACCTGGGATTCCATATATTCTTCATACCTAGGTCAATGCAATTTGTAACAAAAAGAGTCTAAAAAAAGAATTATACTTATTCTTCAACCTTCTTCTTGTCGTTTTATAAGCCGAATTATTGTCAGTAATAAACTGAATAGTATTTTCTGGCCCTTCTTCATTTATAATTTCATCTAATATTTTAAACAAAGTCTCAGTATTCATAATAAGGTTAGATGCATCAATATATTTAAAAAACATTGAGTTGTTGATAAAATAAACCAAAATAATAATAATAGACTCATGTCTTATATTTTTCCAAACATTACACACGATTGAACACCCATAAGTAGCCCAATTCACTCTTATTTATACCAAATAACTTCTAATTTTAGACATAGAGCGACTCAAAAGTTTTTATCTTAAGTCATCAATCGAAGGAGCTTTGTATACTAAACTATAAGAGACTATAGCATCCATCATAGGCTGATAATAGTACGACTGGGAAGCATTGAATGATGAACTTGTATTATATCACCATCTAGCTACTACCATATCTAGATTTTGAGTCGCATCTTTTGATTACATAGCACTACAAATTGAAAGTTAGGCTTCAGGCGTTGTTCGTGGTGCAAAAAAACTAGTCACCTGACTTCTTCTTTTCCAAACATTAGGTTCAGGTGCTTCTTGTTGGAGTTGGGATGGAACGCTACCACTACTACTACCACCTTCAATATTTTCATAATCATCGCGGAAACTAGCAAACGAACTTCCACTACTAATTTCAAAATTCAACATTTCCCTTCTATCTTTCTCATATTAATATTCTTTAAGCAATGTTTTCATTTGTCACTTCATACCATAACTTACTTTTTTACAGGATTCCACATTTCCTTTAAATCTACCTAAATATTTTTTAATCGGATAATTCTTCCACTTTTCAAATTCTTGTTACAAAATAAGCAAATAGTATAGTTCCTCATAACGGGAATCAATGTAATATGAGCCCAAGCTAGATCATTGTATCTTCCTGAAGTGGTTTGATCAAAAGTACTTGAACTTCCTTCCATTTATCTGTAAAAATAAACTAATGCATATATGAAAATAAATAACACATAATTTCATTACATAATACGCATATCCATCTAATTTAATATAACTCATTTTGTATGATTACATCATACACAATTCAATTCCATCAAACATAATTCACTATAAGTCAAAAACTAACAATTCAATTATTCAACATACATAATTACACAAAACAAACAATTTCTATTTTTAACAATTTCGAACAATTTTAATTCAAAGTTTCAAACATGAGGATCAAGTTGAAGGGTATGATTTACATAATCATCAAATGATGAATGAGATATCTTATACAATTGTTCATATATATATTTTTATAATATGAGGATCAAGTTGAAGGATATGACTTCGTTTAGAAATGTATTTTTATTCAAAGATTTAAACCTTCTTTGTCATTTCTAGAAAACTATAATATTATATCCCTCATTCTTTATTTGATTCTTAAATATATAAGTTGCTTATGAGATTTTTAATGGACATTAATAAGTCTTAGTATAAGTGATTGGAGTTCAGCCTACAACATGTTCATAATTTGGAAAAAAAAGAAGTTTCTTTTGGACATATATACATCACTACTTTCACACATTATATATTATAAATATTTATGATAGCTCACACATATATGTTATCGAATAATTCAACATATTTTACATATTGGTTAAATGGAAAGAAATGGTAGTTTATGTTTCAACTTTCTCCAATTAAAATTCAAAGTTTCAAACATCACAAAACATACATAAATAATTTCTATTTCCAAATTCCAACAATTTCGTTTCTCTTGAGATTCAAATCAAATTAAAATTATATAGATAGGCTTAACTTGATTTAATTTGTTATATAATTTATTTACAATTTAGCTTGTAATGGTAAATTGTAATAATCCAATCCAATTAAATTCTAAATAGCGAGTTGTGACTTATTATGAACTTCCAACACCAAACCAAATAAATAAACAAAGCATAATCAATCAATAAATAAACAACACATTTCATCGGTTCATCCATTTCATTCAAATCCAAACCCAACCATTCACAACAATTTAATTCCAATTTCCTCTAACCATTCAAAAAATTCACCAACTTCTAACCATTCACAACCTCACAATCAAAATTCACAAAAGTAATTCAATTTTAGGAGCATAAAAATTCTAAAACACACACAAAAATATCGGACTCAGGTCAGGTGAAAACTAGATCTTGTTTCGATAGAAGACAAGCAGCCGAGCAGGGGGCAGGAGCAAGCAATGATGGTGGAGGCGGTAGCAGCAGGCAGAGGATAGGCAATAGCAGTAGGTGGAGCTGAGGAGGAGAGGCATGGTGAGGCTCGATGGAGACTGGCATGGAGGAGAGTCGCAGATGAGAGGTAGGCGAACAAACCAGTAGGCAGGTGGGAGGTCCTGTCATGCGACAGGGTAGTCGGACAACCTAAGAGGAAGTGGTGGTGGCAACAGTGAAGAAGAGAGACTGAGAGAGAGTGAGTCTATAAGAGAGTGAGATAAGAGAGAAAATAAAGATGAAAGAATACATATATATATATAGAGACTGAGAGAGAGTGAGTCTGTAAGAGTGTGAGATAAGAGAGAAAATAAAGATGAAAGAATATA
>JANZLD010000005.1:1073600-1093311 GCA_026413575.1 Erythroxylum carthagenense | reverse complement strand
TCACTACCGGTTGAACCTCTAAACCTTAAACCTTTCCTTCGACCGGTTCTATATCCGGTCCGGTTTTTAAAACATTGCAAATAAACAATTAATATTCTTACTTAATTGTCTGAATGGACCAAAGGTTTGTCATTAATAACGTAATTAATAAAGCATGTCTAAGAAGACGACCAAGAAATATAGCCGTTATAGAAGGGAACAGGTCTGCTAGATAAGTTAAATTTAGCCGTTACTATTACCTAACCGCAACCGTAGACTACTAAGCCCACTTCGTCTGTCTTTGCTCCTTTTATCTTTTTCTTCTCTTACAACTCCACTCTTTCCCTACATAGCTTCAACTCTCCTTTCTCAACTGGGATCTCATCTGTCTCCTGTATCTTTCGTTCAAAGAGAAGGTGCAGACATTTTATCTTTCAGTTGTTTCTAATCCCACCCATGTTCATGGGAGACAATTTTCACTACTTCAGAAGCAAGTCCTTTGTTTTTGTACACTTGTTATTTTTTCTACAAGCTTGCAGCTACCAGTTAGCTTCTTGCCAGGAATGGGATGGAATGATTGTGACTCGAGCAGATTACCAATCTCTTCGAGCGATCAAGAAAGAACTTGTGGATGTCAGAGGAGTTCTACGAAGCTGGAATGACAGTGGTTATGGAGCTTGCTCTGGTGGGTGGGCAGGAATCAAATGTGTCAAAGGAGAGGTCATTGCTATTCAGCTTCCATGGCGAGGACTTGGTGGAACAATCTCTGAGAAGATAGGTCAGCTTCGAGCACTTCGCAAGATTAGCCTCCATGACAATGTTCTTACTGGAAATGTCCCTCAGTCTTTTGGTTATCTTCATAACCTCAGAGGTGTTTATCTGTTCAACAACCGACTTTCGGGTTCTATACCTCCTTCAATTGGTGATTGTCCAATTCTTCAGACTCTTGATGCAAGTAACAATTCACTCACTGGTACAATTCCTCCTAGTCTAGCCAATTCTACCAGGTTATACAGACTTAATCTGAGCTTTAATTCCTTAACTGGTTCAATCCCAATGAGCCTAACCAAGTCCTCTTCACTCACCATTCTAGCTCTCCAAAACAATAATCTTTCTGGTCCTATCCCAGATTCTTGGGGAGGATCAGAGAACAGCTCTTACCAACTTCGGTTCTTGACCATGGACCATAACCTTCTCTCTGGAAAGATTCCAGTAACTCTTGGCAAGTTGGCTTTGCTTCAAGAGCTCTGTCTGAGTCATAATCAGATTTCAGGAACTGTACCTGATGAACTGGGAAGCCTCTCTAATCTGCAAAAGCTTGATTTATCAAACAATGCTATAAATGGAAGCTTCCCAGCTAGCTTTTCCAACCTGTTGTCTCTAGTTTTTCTGAATCTGCAGAACAATTTCTTTGATAACCAAATCCCTGAATCTTTTGACAGATTACATAACCTCTCAATGCTCAACCTGCAAAACAACCAATTCACAGGTCCTATCCCATACACCATTGGGAACATTTCTGGCATCAAACAACTTGATTTAGGCCGAAATGACTTTACTGGAAAAATCCCAGCTTCACTTGCAGGGTTAGCCAATCTCACTTCTTTCAATGTTTCCTACAACAATCTCTCCGGTTCTGTTCCATCTGAACTCTCTAAAAAGTTCAACTCAAGTGCTTTTGTGGGCAATATTCAGCTTTGTGGTTATAGTTCTTCAAGCCCTTGTCTTTCTCCACCACCCATGATCCTTCCAGCTCCTACAATTGAAGTATCAAAGTATCCCCATCACAAACTTAGCACCAAGGATATTTTACTTATAGCAGCTGGTTGCCTCCTAACTGTTTTACTACTACTTTGCTCCATTATGCTATGTTGTCTTACGAAGAAAAAAGCTGCATTGAAACAAAAGAATGGCAAAGCTACCAGTAGAATGGCTACAAGAGAGAAGGCAGTTCCTGCTACTCATGCTGAAGTTGAATCAACCCGTGAAATGGGTGGAAAACTAGTACTTTTTGATGGGCCATTTGTGTTCACAGCTGATGATTTGTTGTGTGCAACTGCTGAAATAATGGGGAAAAACACATTTGGAACAGCATATAAAGCAACTTTAGAGGATGGAAACCAGGTTGCTGTGAAGAGATTGAGAGAAAAGAGCACTAAAGGGCAGAGAGAGTTTGAGACTGAAGCAGCTGCAATTGGGAAGATTCGTCATCCAAATCTACTGGCATTAAGAGCATATTACTTGGGTCCTAAAGGAGAGAAGCTCCTCGTTTTTGACTACATGCCTAAAGGGAGCTTAGCATCTTTCCTCCATGGTAAGTAGATCCACCAATTCTTGAACTTCCGTTATCCACACATGTTCAGGAACTTGAACTTGGTTGTTAATCAATTGTTCAAACCAAAATGAATTATGAACTAAGATTATGAAATCATCCACATAAAGTAACTTCTAGTGGCGGAGTTTCTGTAAAGAATAAGTTTTTTTTTAGTCTAATAGTGATGAAACTAGTGACTGACCTAAAGAGTAACATCATGATCTTGTTCTCTGAATTGGAATTTATCCGTGTAATGCATATTTATTGGTGTATGAAGCATAAGATAATAAAATAAGAGATGAATGTGTCTCCTAACTATCATATGCTGGTATATAATCCTTCTTATTTGCAGCTCGTGGACCGGATACTGTTGTTGATTGGCCGACAAGAATGATCATAGGCATGGGAGTTGCAAGAGGACTGAATTACCTCCACACAGAAGAGAACATAATCCATGGGAATCTGACATCAAGCAACATAGTTCTTGATGAGCAGACTAATGCACATATAGCAGACTTTGGCCTCTCCAAGCTCCTGACAACTGCAGCCAATACCAATGCTATAGCCACTGCCGGAACGCTAGGGTACCGAGCACCAGAGCTTGGAAAACTCAAGAATGCAAACACAAAGACTGATGTCTACAGCCTTGGAGTGATAATTCTAGAGCTATTGACTGGAAAATCACCAGGTGAACCAATCAATGGCATGGACTTGCCTCAGTGGGTGGCATCAATAGTTAAAGAGGAATGGACTAATGAAGTTTTTGACTTGGAGATTATGAAGGATGCACAAACCATCGGGGATGAGTTGCTCAACATACTCAAATTGGCTCTACACTGTGTTGATCCATCACCTTCAGCAAGACCAGAAGTACAAGAAGTACTCCAACACCTAGAGGAGATTAAATCAGAGCTGCTGCTTTCTAGTTCCGCAGATGATGGAGCCAAAGTTCCACCTGCAACTGAATAGACTTTTCCTGTTATTTTGGAGTATCATAATACAAGAATCAAAAGGGTATTCAAAAGCATATTAGTTCATGTCTTAAGCTTAGAATGTATTCTTTAATTCTTCCAAGTTCATAGAAATGTATTCTTTATTATTAGTATTATTTTTTGATCTTAGAGAATAACCATTCTTAACTATTCTTTCAATTAATTGTTATGAAATAAACTGAAATAATGATATTTTCCTAATCTCAATACTTTTTTTTTTTAAATTGTTAGTCTGCTTTTCTTTTTCCATTTCTTTATCAACAACACTTTTGAATCTAACCAAAATAATAGGTCCATATATTTCCTTTTCTTTACTTCTTAAGTTTATTTTTTGCTATGATACTAACATAATTAAGTTTTATTATTTAATTTTATATTATTTTATAATTAAATAATATAAGTGGTAATTTTTTATAATTTGCAGATCTCACAATATAATAAAATAATAATTATTATTATTATTATATTTTGTTATATTATTGATTATAGAAGACCATCACTTGCGGACCACACGGTATTTATGTAGGAAAAACAAACTATTGCTTTTCATTCCACTTCTTCTCCTACTAAATTCCATCCATGTTTGAAACTTTACACCACAACATGAAATAGCAGCTTTCTCTAATTCTGTCTCATACCTTTTTACCTTGTTCAACAAGCTGGAAAACTTCGTTTCTTTCTTCTGATTACCTGCACATTGAAGTTAAAACATACCCTCAATGCACATATCAATCCAGACAAGGTGAGAGCTTCTCGAAGAGATCAGGTCAATTTGAATAAACAAACAGCTGTTCCGACTTCAAGAAGCATAGATTTACTTAAATGAGGTCATCTAGTTGATGGTTATTTTGGCATTGATTAATGTTTAACAGCTTATCAGTTTAAGTTGTCATGAATGAACTCAAAGTGGGTGTTGAACTCTTTCTTAGCACTTTCTTTTTACCTGGTTTTTGTCCAGGAACTTTAGACAGCAGGATGATGCTTTACCTTGGAGCTGATGGGTGTAAGTAAGATCCTTAATTCAGGAATCTTGTACTGTTGACTAACCTCGCCACTCCAAAGCTGAAGACAGCTGCGTAACTTGACTCATTGTGCTTGCTGATGGAGCTTTAAAAATGGTTTTCAGGAATGGATCGTCGATTGCCTTATTTTTGTTTGTATCACCAAATGTTCTTTGAAGAGAACAGGAACGTGTAGTTCTCTTTGATCTTTTAATCTCTTGTGAAGTGGTAGGATCTCTTCAAAAACTACTGCTCACGTTTTCCAAATTTCTTGTGTAAAATGCAACAATCACAATCTTAGACATAATCGATTCAATTTTTTTATATCGATAAAACTCGCAGTCGCTAGTTTTTAGTCTGCACAACTATTTTTCGGATGTGCGAACTGATTACAATAAATTAATTATGTAATCGAGTTTTGCCACTGAGTTATCAAATGCTATTCATTTTCAGGTGTGTAAAAGCAAAACCTGTCAAATTTCTCCTCAGGTTGGCAACTTTTAAGTGCAAGTTCTTCTTCGTCCCCAAGAGAAATCCTGACATAACAAAGCACAAGCTCGACATGCAATTGACAAGAACGACAAGTCAATATACCCAAGAATACAGGTCCAACAAACAAAGATAAGAAAGGCATTGAAGCATTTCTAGTCATCTGACATGACGCCAAGGTAGCTCTTTTACCACCCATTAGACACCTTATCAGCATCCTTATGATGACGTAATGAAGGGTGCTGTCCGCTAGTTTTGATAACTTGAAAGTTCATTCCTTTATTGTTCTTAAGATACCTCTCCACTTGTTTGGCTATAGGACAACAGAGGATTTGTCAAAAGAGTGTTCTTTTCCAACGAAAAGTGGCATTAGAAAGAAGAGATCACAGAGGAGACGCAATAGTTGCGAGTCTGTAGAAGATACATTAACAAAGTGGAAGATGCAACACAAAGCTGAAACTTGTAAAATTCCGGCAAAGGGTTCAAAAAAAGGGTGTATGAGAGGAAAAGGAGGGCCAGAGAATCTGAATTGTAGATACAGAGGTGTTCGACAGAGAACCTGGGGCAAGTGGGTTGCTGAAATTCGACAACCCGCGAGGAAAACAAGTGTAATGAATACTAGAGGGAGTAGACTTTGGTTGGGTACATATGATACTGCTTTTGAGGCTGCTGTTGCTTATGACAATGCTGCGAGAGTTATGTATGGCCCAAGTGCCATACTCAATTTTCCTGACTACTCTCTCGAAAATGATGATTTATCTCCTGAAACATCACCTAGTGAACCAGAGAAACCGGTAAGCAATTTCAGGTCTCCTATGAAGAAAGTTGATAGTAATAGGGTTGGTGAATTTGAGGAACAAAATGAAGAATCAGGGTTCTGTGCAGCTGACGAGATGATGGAGAAGCTTGTAGAGATGGCAGACAGCAGTCCAACAACCTATTTTATATCTTCTGATGATGTTGTCAGAACTGAAGGCTCTATTCTAAAGGAAGAAATAGATGAAGAACTTGCTGCAATTATAAGACTTGCTGGTTCTTATGATGTCCATGATGGATATGGTTTCATGAATCATGAGATCAAGATGGTAGATACAGAAAGGCTAGCTTTAGATGTGGCCAACAATCCTGAAAACATGTATAGTGGCTATGACTATTTGGCGTTTGGTTCTACAGACCAACATCAGAGTGGAAGATCAGATGACCTATCTTGTCAAATGCAGAACACAGGAGGAGAGACTTTACTAGGTAGCCTGAATCATGCAACGTATGAGTACAATTTCTCAAGGCAGGGGTTGAATAACTGGGGGTTTGTGGAAGAGCTAGGATTTCTTGAGCACTGGTACACAGCTTCACTCTGATTCAATACTCACTAAAACCAAGACCTTTGGTGTATTTTGACAGTTCCTTAGCATAAAATCCTGGTTGTTGTTCTTTTTCAGGACATAATGTTATTTTGTACAAGGAGATGCCGGTGGTTCTCTGGGGATCGCAATTACAGAGTTGTTCTTTGAGGCGCTACTTTTTGAACAATATGAGTTGTTGGTGAGTAATCGATTTGTAAAATAGTTATAAATAACAACAAATAATTCCCATACCAAATGAGCGAACCGGTTTGAATCCTCTACACCGAGTTTTTTCTCCCATCATGATTATGATGTATATCCTCTGTTCTGCACTTAAGTACCAAAAATGGTGAATGTGGAGCCTTGCAGAAGCCGATCACAGAAATCAAAAGACAACAAGTATCCTTCTAAAATTGTATAGCAATAAGTTATCAATTTGCTACAAGTTGGGGAATAATATATACAAATCTAGTTTGTAATAAGTACAAAAGTAGTCAAGAAAACTTTAAAAGAACATCTGCTGTGCCTTGAATCATGAACCCAGATTGCCAGATTACTGTGTATATCAAATAATCGATTCCAGCCTCATTTTTCAAGAACATCAGCGAGGCCAATGATCATATGAAACGCAAACCCTCAGCACTAATATCATACCTCGAGCCGATAATAGGACCGAATCTTGATTGCCATGCACATGAAGAGAAGTTGAGCAATGGTGTCTTGGCGACCTCAGGTTAGTGTTCTCTTGTGGTGTCCCCTGTGGAATGCACATGGTTTGCTGAATCTGATCGAAGGCATCTTATTAGCCTTCCTGCTCCCCCGTGGCCCAGATTAGCTTCCATGGTCCATTTTTTGAGCCCAACCTGTGGAAAAATTTTAAAGATTCAGCCAAAACCAGTGCATAAAAAACTGGTGCAACGTCGGGACGTATCATCAGGTCAGGATTAACCTAATTTCTAATGCAATACAAGTTTTCTGCATGGTCTACCAGCAACTGAAGATTTGAGCAAGCAATGCACCCAAATTGCAAAACGTTAACAAGCTGACAAGAGCTATACCTCCATGCTCCAGCCACCACTCGCAAGGTCATGAACAGGAACAGCCCTGTCCAGATTCCGGCAAGACCAAATGCAGGGGCAGCCACAACTAAGAATACAGAAGATAGCAACCCAACTACCACCTACATCAATTTATAATAAGCTTGAAGGAAAGTGAGAATTTTTATATTTCAACTAGTACAAGAACAAACCATAGAGTATGCAGCATAGCTGAAGTCAGAAACTCCATAGTAGAGCCCATCAATAACAAACGCAAGAGCATTCATAGGTTGAGACCCAGCAACAAACTGCGAAAGAGGGTGACAATCAGTGAGGTAGTCAAAATTGACGTGCTCCAGCAAAGAATTAAGTGAATAAAAACCAGAAACCCAAATTATAGTTGTACATTATTCCACAACCATGTCTCAGGAATTTATCCAAATGGGGCTAACTCCCCAAAACCTAGAAATTGGTTGTGTTATCAATACATCTTGAAGTGAGGGTGGTTACATAACACCAGGCTTAAAAGAAACCCTTAAATCCCGTAATATAGTGCAAACTCTTCACACTACAAAATTTGCAATAGCTTCGGTAGTAAAGTGTCTTTCATTGTTGACTTCCCTGAAAATTACTATTTGGCCTAAATTAGAGACCCTTTAGAGAGCTTGAAGAAAGCTATCACCCAGGTGACTATAGTGCATACTAGTGATCCTTCACTCATCATTTTATCGTCTATGATTGCATCAAACATCTAAATGCCTTATTTGATATTTACCATTTAAACAAGCTACGCTTGCACTGACCAAGAAAATTGTAACGGCGCCTAAAATCTGCCAATAACTGCAAAACTTTTATCATCCATGAATTTTTTTATTACAGGATATATTGTTATGACAACAAATATCCAACACTATTGTTTATGGAGCCAGGGAGATGTAAGATCTCAAATAAATTTACCACAGAAGCAGTCCTCACCAAGATGCCAGACTGGGCAATTTCAAGGACTTCAGAATCTGAAGAGAACAAGCTAGAAAATGTTCCAAAGCCAATAGATAATACAAACCCCAAGGCAATCCCAGTTCCGAGACCAATCTGTTTGACAGAGCAGTGAAACCAAGTTAATTTATAATCGATATCACCAAACCTTTCAAACCAACAAACAATGGCATTACTCAAGTAATTAATCTTTGACCTGTAACACTTTATAAACCACTTGGCGTGCTTGTTCATAACTTCCTTGGGAATAACCATTGGCCAAAAGAGCCTGTTAAAAGAAAAATCAACAATGACAAGTTGAGAATTTACAATTGACGTCTACATATTTCTGTAAATAAAAAATATGGAAGTAGCTCAAACTTTTTCAGGCCCTTCTTTATAATCTCCTATATGCAACAATCTTTCAAGACTATTAGAAAGAATGTACTGGCAACTGCATATAACGTGAAATCCCAAAACCACAGGGAGAAAGCAGGAAATAATCAAACAGCTAATGCGATCACTTTGTTTTGTCTTCATTCTCTATTTTTCTTTTTTTTTTCTCAAACATACAGACAGGAACGCAAACAGGAGAACAGGAAGTTATAAATTTGCTTCTATTTCCTAGCAAAGACATCCAAAATCAAAGAAGGCCAGACAGGAATTACAGCAGACAATAAAAACTGCACAAGCATAAACATTTGATCATACTATCTCCTCTCCATATCTCAATCACAAAAGAAAATCCACCTCAAAACATAGAGTTGTAAATAACAATCGCAAAGTACAATCAGCAACCTCAACTCCCATAAACTACGAAAAACTCCCCAATTTTCAAGGCACAAATCAAAGGAGGTAACAACAGTAAATCATTCATTTAAGCATTTGTGAGCAAACAAGAGCTCTTGATATCCAAAAAATAGTTCTCATTTGTAAGTTAGCCCCCAACTAACTTACGAGCCTTAAAAAGTGCTCAAACCTTTTGATTGAACAGTTAACTAGAGTTACTAATCTGACTGTTTAATAGATGGTCAATGAGCAAACATCTACGAATGCACCTGACAAACTAAAAAAAAAAGGGGCAGTTCACCTGACCAGCAATGGCCAAAGCATCATTAAGCAAAGATACAGCCAACCAGATTTGCATGCAAATTTGATGACCACCCATAGGTACAGGGCCCTCCCTTGCCGCCAAGGATGTTGACAGAGTCATTGTTAAAAGCACTGCTATGGTCCTGCCAATAAGTAGACCACCTGCATGTTTATTTAGAAAAGATAACGAGAAACACAGATTCAGTTGGAATAAATGCTTTCTCAACTAAGGCAACAATTAATATTCGTGAACCATTGCTGTCAGCCAGGAGAGAGAGCATGCAAAGTCAAATAAGATAAATTTTGGCAATAAATGTACCAGAATTTAGATACTGCAGAATTCTGCTTCCATTAACGTCAGGAGAAATCAGTTGCACTTTCCCATTCAATTCCCATAGAAGGATAAAAGCTATCAGATATCTGGACAAAGGTAAACACATATAACCTGATAACAAAGAACGCTGAATAGCAGTTTTTATAAAATCACTAAGGGCACTGCTATGATTAGGTTACCACATTAATGACGTACTCAGATATCACAGTAGCAACTGCAGCTCCACCAACTCCGAAACCAAAAAGAAATATCAATATCGGATCAAGCACTACATTAAGTAAGTTTCCAGCCCCTGATATCCGGACAATACAACTATCAAATCACTGTTTTGTACATTTAGTGACAAATGCTAAAGCTACTTAATTGTGCAAGATATCATGTTCGGGATCTTATTTAATAAAAGATTGCCACAAGCAACATGCATCCTAGATTCTAGGTTTAAATCATCACCAGAAAATCATTTCAACATGTCTTCAACAGTAACCAATTCACAAAAAACAACATAGTACAATCTTCTTAACGCAGATACTTGCCAATTGCATACAAAGGCGTCTCTGTATCCTTAAATCCACGAAAGGCACCTTGTGCAGCTAGTGCAATTACAATAGCTGGAGCGCCATAGGCTCTCAAGGTAAGAAAGCACTCGGCTGGTCCTCGCATTGGTGAATCCTAAAAACATAAAGACATCACACTGTTTAAAAAAACTCTAAGAACGTAACTGAAATTGGGCATCAATAAATGATAATAAAGCTAAATAACATATATAGTCAAAATTCAATTTCACAGCTAACAAATAAGCCCCACGTACAACAGGTATACCCATAAGATTCATCAGGAAGCCCGAACCGATCGCGAGCACAACCGTTTCCACAATGCCAACCCCTGCAGCCAGCGCCAGGGAAGTGGACACGGATGGAAGAAACTTCTTCCCTTCTTGCAAATCATCTTAATCCAAAAAAATAAAAAGGAATTTCACACAAAAAGCCTTATTCAATTCAACAAACACACAAATTCCTCAATTGTATGTATATATGTAATCCTATTACCGTCATCATTTCTTTTCGCCTGCTCCTCCGCGACGAATGAAGTTGTAATGTTGAGAAGCGGAACATTGAACAGCTTCGACACCAAATTGAAAATCGAAACCGATACACCAACCGCCGCCAATTCCACCGATCCTATATGACCAATGAAAGCAGTGTCTACGAGAGAGGCAATTGGATCGGCGGCAAGAGCCAAAGCTGCAGGCAAAGCGATCGATAAAATCTCCAACCCTAGCTCGTCAAACTTAAGTTGAAACCTATCTCTGCCAAAACAGAAACCGCCAAACAATTCAACCACTTCGAAACAGCCAAACAACGAATACTAATATTAGATAACTATATCTAGAAAGCTGACCTCAAGTGAGAAAAGGAACCGCTACGAGGTCTCGGCTTATCGGGGTTGTTCACCGGTCCACTTGCGGTCGTGGAAGGTTCCGGTTTCTTCGGAGCGGGAGTGACGGTTGTGCTGGTTTTGCGCGGGGATGGTTTGACAGTGACTCGCTGGCGGCACGACCGGTTGCCGGCGAGTGATCGGTTAGGTTGCTGAGAGTTAATGCTCGCAAGAAGATGGTTCGAGAGACGAGTAGCCATCGCCGAGAGGAGTTTTTTTTCCCTTCTCGCGTCAGTCAAACTTTTGTTCCGTTGTGTAACGTGTTGTTTTGTATTTTTTCACAACCACATTAACGGATAGATTGCGCGCTGGTTTAGTAAAATATCTTTCTGGGAGCGTTGGGCTTGGGCTTGTGAGCCCATTGGACTTACACAAGTAGTGTTTGTTGGGTTAGCAGTGTAACAATGGACCCGGTACAACTCGGTGACCCAACCCGACCCGATACAATAAATTTGAAAAACATTAAGTTTGATTCACCTTAAAAAATTTTTGAAGGCGATTAATTAGAAATAAAATATGTTGAAATTTATAAATAATAATTTGATCAAGACGATTATCTAATTTTGAATGAAGATGACAATTTTTGACTCAAGGGTTTAAATTTGGTTATTTTTAATGGGCCGACCCATGAATCAAACCCAGCTCCACACTGACTTGAAACTCAATTATTCTAAACAAAATAGCATCGTTTTGTTTAGAAGAGTTAGTCCTCGAGTAACTATGCTTGTACAGCTCAAGGCTGGACTCAATTTAAAAATTTACGTTATTCTAATTTTAAAAAAATTATTTTAAAAAATTGGCTAGGACTGACCCATTGGTCAGCTTATTATCATCCTTAATTATGAGTTGTTAATTAAATAATTTATTCAAAAATATATAGTTTGGAGGTATTATGTGCAACTAACAATTTATTTAATATGTGATCAATAGTAATTACAAATTTTATCTTCTTTTAAATGATTATTAATATTTAAATTAAAATTTATTTTTATCATATATTTCTCTTTTTTGTAATGTTTAATTACTTCAATTGTTATAAAAAATTTACTTTGTTGTCATTTATATTAACTATTTGAAACCTTTTCTTTTTTCAATTGTACAAATGTATGGTAACTCTTGTGATTTTTGGTCTTTTTTGTTCTTCTTTCAAATCTCATATCATAAAATTGAGTAATTAAATGCAAGACCTTATAATTTTTAAGTAAGACCTTCCAATTGTTAAGGAGAAATGAACTTGAAAGCTCTAACTCCTATGATACTTTTGACAATCAACACATGCAAATTGTACATTTAAGATTATGAATAGTGATGGACTAGGCATAATTGTACATTTAAGATTATGAATAGTGATGGACTAGGCATGGGTCTATCTATGTAAGAAAGAGACTCTCTATTATGTAAAAATAGAGTTATGTATTATTAAACCTCTAGCCTATATTTCAATTGAAGTCTTACTGAATATCATTATTGTTGTTATTATTGTAGTTAGTAATGATGGATGCCATTCATCTACTACCTATTGTCATTTTTTAAGATTCAATTGTTAAGGAGAAATGAACTTGAAAGTTCCAACTCCAATGATACTTTTGACAATCAACACATGCAAATTGGATATTTAAGATTATGAATAGTGATGGACTAGGCAGAGTCTATCTCTATAAAAAAGAGACTCTTTGTAAAAATAAAGTTATGTATTGTTGAATCTCTAGCTCATATTTTATCAGAAGTCTCACTGGATATCATTGTTGTTGTTACTGTTATTGTTAGTAATAATGAATGCTATTCATCTACTACCTATTATCATTTTTTAAGATTCAATCATTTACAAAGAATAATCATTCAATTAGCAAGAAAAACTTAAGACTTGACAATTCTTTTGATCAGAAATTAGAAAAATAATTAATTTTAATCATTCTGCACGGAAAGATTCAATTATAAATTATAAATTTAATTGAATATAATTTAAGTCATTAATTTTATATTATTATAATTTCATTTTCTATAATCAATTAAATAAAAATTATAACTTAATTTAACCTTTTTTACTATCTTTAACTCAGATCAACTAAAAAAATAATCATTAAATTTACAAAAAACACTAATGACTTGACAAACCCTTTATAAAAAAAATTAGGAAAATAATTAATTTAAATTCTTTTGTTTGGAAAATTTGAATTTTAAAATTAAATAAAATTTAATTATAATCTTACTTTTCATAATTAATGGAATAAAAATTATTAAATTTAAATTCGATTTAACCCTTTTTGCCATTTTTAATCTTTCTTCGTTATCATTCATCTGCTATACATTTTCATTTTTGAAGATCCATTAATCATTGAATTTACAAGAAACACTTGTGATCACTTGATAAGTCTCTTGGGACAGAAATTAGGTAAATAGTCAATTTGGAGTCTTCTGCTCGAAAAAAGCTGAACTGGGTCGTCTGCTCTTTCTTCTTCTTCTTCTTCTTCCCCTTCTGATCAGCTTTTGCCAGTTCTTGACTTCTTCTGCATATACATATAACTTCCACACAGTAACATTATGGTACCGACCTGCCATTCACAAGATAACTTTGATAACCAACAAAATAAGGCTTATAAATTACCAAAAGTCTCCTTATTTTTCTTTGTACAAGCTTTGTTTCAAATCTGTTTTAAACTCCCATCTTTGATAACATCAAATTTGAGAGGAAGATAACCAACAAAATAAGGTTTATAAATTACCAAAAGTCTCCTTATTTTTCTTTGTACAAGCTTTGTTAAACTCCCATCTTTGATAACATCAAAACTGAGAGGAAAGAATCCGACCCTTTATAACAACAATAAAATTAAGTAAAGTTCTGCTGAAACCGAAATCTTGGAAGGTCCAATAATACGTAATTTTACGAGACTATTTTTAAATGACTCGGATGAAGAATCCGACCCTTTAAAACCAAAAATTTACAAAATAAATGGCAATAAAAGCATATAAAATATAGGCTGCAATAAATTTACAGAAAAGGTGAAAAACCACACTCAAAACAGATTATAAATAAGGGGGAAAAAAAAGGAGAAATTACATATTTTTATTTAGAATATTTCTAATTTCCAGTATATTTATCACTTTTAAGCCTAGCCCCTTTTCATCCCATCGTTGAAAACCATCCATCGAAAAGTGGATTTAGTTAAGAATTGAATGATATTTAATTTTTACTAAATAAAAAGGATTTATTCAGAAATAAATTTCATTTTCTTTAGTTCTGTTTGATTTTGAACTTTCAATGTGATTTTCTTTCTCTGAACATTAAAACCCTAAATGAAAGCAAAAACCCAGATGATGAAATGAGCTATTTTTACCAAGAGAAGGATCCTGGAGATAGTTTCAACCTGGAAAGAACAAAATATATCAGGAAAAAATTAGTTACAGACCCAAACTTTTTCCTATCCCGAAGCAAAGCTTTTCCCTATCCTGAAACACAGACCCCAAAAGCCCGGGACCTTGACTTGCACGAAGCTTGGAAGTAGGTCAACTTCCTGAAGCTCCAAGGTTCCATAGCAGATAAACCACTTCAGGAATGTTTCTCCTCTTAAAAGTAATCTTCAACCTGTAGAGTTCTTCAGCTATTATTATCGATCTTATTATTATTATATATCATTAAGCCAAAAAGGTTTAGATCATTGAGCATGTGAAGACAAATAAAAAGAGAAAAGTTTTATAACTAGTGGCAGGCAGGGAGAGCTTGGAAGATTTCAGTACCAGCATCGACGAGAGTGCAAGAACACTAAACATGTTTTAGCACAGTATATCAGAATCACTGAACAGAAACAATCACCTTTTTTCTGTGAAGAAAAAGCACAGAAGATCAATAATGCATCACAGACAAATTCCAGGGCAAAAGAAAAACGCATTGAGTACCCCAAAAAGTACTGAACTCACACTTTGAGACTACCTTGAAGCTTGGAAATGGCTGTCAGGAAGACCAGAAACACGGAGAGAAAAACAGCAAGAAGAATCGGTGAAACTCAGGATGGATAGCGCCATTAGGTTGAAGAAGAAAAACCCACATGGCGCTATCCCTCCTGAGCTTAACAGATACTTCCATGCTTATACATAACATCATCGCCATAGTAACTCACCTACCAGAACTTGGCAGGCCAAAACTAGTTAGCCCTAGTAAACACCTTTCATGGAGGGTTGGAGATGAAAAGTAAAAGCAAAGAGGGAGGTGTATTTATAGGAAGCAACAAAGAAGGAACGTGAGGGATAAGCGTAAGCCATGAGATGTTAAATTAAAGAAAATTAGGGCTTGACTAATTACTCCCAATCTTTGACGAATCACATATCCCTCTCTGCGTTATGTGTCCTGTAGAAGAAGAGACAGGTTTCCATTTTTTTTCTCATTCTTTTTTCTTTTCTTGGGTCGATACGTACTTAATGGCTCTGCCGACTACGGTACGAGTAGATTTATGGTATGGAAAATGTGTATATAAAGTCACATACTTCACTGCTTTTTTTTTTTAGTTTCATTTTCCAATTTTGAGCTAGAATTTCATATTCATTTCTTTAACTTCAATTTAAATTAATATTTTAAAAATCAAACTGGCTCAGTCTATTTAACAGTAAAAATCTTCAATCGTATAACTTTTTGGTATAATTTTCGATTTTCGATTCTATTTAGTTTAATAATATTTGTTATTAAAATAGATAAATTTATTAATTAATCTACCAATTTTCTCAAACTAATTAATTTTTATAAAACAAAATAAACTAATTAATTTTTATTTAATAGTTCTCTTTTTAATTAAACTTTAAATTTTTCAGTAAGTAAATATAACTTTCTTCAATCATTTTTCAAAATTTTAATTTTATTTAATCTTAATCGGTTTTATGATAATTTAATATCGATTGGACTTTTTAAACCTTAAATCTCCTGTCTTACAAGTTTAACTTCCACTTTGGTTTTTAAAACATTAATTTACATATAAATTTTATTTCTTTAATTTCAATTTTCTAAATTAAAAAATTCTAACCCTCTTCTTTTAAATTCATAATTGAATTTTAAGTATATCAAATATAAATTTGTTTATATAAACTAATTCAATTTGTTGGATCATAAGTTGAAATAAAACATAGGGATATTAATGAACTGACCCATGAACTAAATTCAAATATTTTTAATGAATCAGTTCATGAGCCAAATTAGATTCATATCGATCCAAGACCTAACTTTTTAAAACAAAAAGAGGTCGTTTTGTTTATAAAAATTAGACTTTAAGAAGGCCCGAGTCTAACAACCTAAGTCTGAACTTAATTTTTAAAAATTTATTTTATACTTTTAATTTTAAAAAAATTAACAAGACCGACTCATGTGCCGACATGTTGCCGTCTTTAATAAAAATTAAGAATATTATAATAAAGTCACATGCAACTATGTGCATTTGTGTGTCCAAATTAGTTCTAATATCATTTTTTCTCTTTTATTGTATAATTACACAATTTTCTTTCCTTCATCATTGCATCTCCTTTATGATCGTTCTTCTAACTAATGATTACGATTTGTACATTATTATAGTCTTAATCACTTAATTCTCATGGGGGTGTGGCTATGGTAAGGAAATCTATAAATTTCTTAGCATGAGTCACATCTAATTTCCTTGTAATTGTCACTTAGTTTGACCAAAATTTTGATGCCTTCACACTTTATTTTTCACCTTTATGAAAGTCAAATTGACGGCAGCACATCAAGTTTGATATACAAGATTAAATAAATTGATAAATATTATTGACAAAAATTAAATAAAATTGATTTTTTAAGTATATATTTCTCTAAGGCTAAGTTTGGTAGAGAGTTTTATAATAGAACGGAATGAAATATAATATTATTACATCGTGTAAGAAAAAGATTTATAATAAAATGAGGTGAAAAATATCGGTTTCATATTACATCTCATTATATTATAAACTGCAAAAGTAGAAAACTTCCAATTTGGGGAGTTTATGATGAAATGTAAAATGATACACTATATTACATTATAAATCTTTCATCGAAACAACATTTCACTATATTACATTATGAACCATTCCATCTCTCTCAAACAACAAATTTTTAATGTTACATCTATTTACGCTCTATTGCATTATAATCTATTAAAAACTTCACATCTAACCAAACATAGCCTAAGAGAACTCATAGTCATTATTTTTATATGTATATTATATACAAAATAAAGAAAATCAGTTAAAATTTCGCTGAGATATGGGATAGGAGAAGATCTAGTAATATGCAATCTTATCCCTAACTAATAAAGAGATTGTTTTCAAATTACATGTATACTAGATAAAACTTTAAATTTATTTGAATAATATAAAAAGATTTAATAAAGCAATTTCAATTTTAATATAAAAATATTGATGATGTAGTGATTATAACTAAGGTTGTTTTCATAGAATCCCATCTTAAAGTTTCATTCAAACATTAACTTTTTCACGTCAAATCAATGCTTCCATGATCATGCCGACTTGAGCCCCCTCTTTTTTTATTATCAAATATTTGATCATTGTCATTAATGGAAATTAATGTGATCATAACATACAATTAGTACGTGGGACCAATGATATATGCTCCTATTAAATTTATTATCATTGAAAGTACTATTTCTTAATAGTTTGGTGTATGCCTATTAATCAACATTCCTTCTTTTATGTAATTTCCAACTTCTTTTATAATTGCATTGACCACTTCATGCATTTAGTTTCTTTCTCCGATTAGGCTATTAACAACAGAAACAATAACACTCAGTAAAAACTTCGGTAGCACACGATATTTGAAGAAGTTCAGTAGTACGCATTAATATATAGACATTCATCATTAGGGAGACAAACAACACAATTATCTAAAAGATCAATCAAATGTTAACAACAAAAAATAACTCGTCAAATTACAACAATAAATATGATATGAGAATAAGAAACTAATGATGAAACAAGCACTGAGACTTACGTCAAAAACCCTTTAATGTAGAAGTAAAAGTTGGGGGGGTCCTCTGTATCCCTCCCCTGGCCCAACCCTGGCCCCCTCCCATCCTAACCATCCATCCGTGTGGGTCCCACATAGATGGATGGTTGAGATGAAAGGGGGCCAGGGTTGGGTCAGAGAAGAAGGGACAGAGGATTTGGTGCCGTAAAAGTTACGAGACAAATCGATAAATAAATTCACGATTTACAAAAAAAGTCGATTTCTCACGCCAACAATTACAAGCCGTCTTACAAAGTTTAAGAATTGAAGTCAGAGATGATATAATAGCCACTCAAACCGATCCTAAAACCAAGTTGATTTCTCTTTAATATAGCCATTAATTTAGTTTGTTAAATTATAAAACTATTCACATTTATCAATTTATTACAACATAAGAAAAAAAAGTTATTTTGCTCATGAACTGTCAATCACTAAGCCGACACATTGTATGATCATGTCAATCCCCATCGATTTTAGCAATCCCATCTGCCGTTTAAAGAACAGTTTTAACTAAAGCATCGAATTTGTTTATATTTTACTTAGCAAAAAAAAAAAAAGTGTTGTCAATATATTGATCTTCCTTTTCATATACAGTAATTTAAGGTAAAAATCAAAATATTTTTAAATTTTATAAAAATATCATCTTAAATAAATTAAAATTAAAATATTAACTACGGCAATAAACTGGATTATTTCGAGTTAAATTTGTTGCCGTCTAAGCTCGATTCGACTTTATTAATATGCAATTTAAATTTCAGTTTAAGCTTAATCTAATCCAATTTGAATGAAATGATGTTATTTTAGTTGAGAAACAATAGGGGATTAACGGATTAACATTCGATCAGCGGGCTCGGGAAAGACCCAGATGCTCATAATGAACCAATCCTCGAGCTCTATCGATTAAGAAAATAGATTTTCAACAGTGAAATTGGTAAAGCTTTTCAATCTACGACTCAAATTCAATTCTGACTGAATGGATGTATGTATATAAACATAATATCACTGTCGAAGGATGTGAATCATTACCAATTGAATGCTTGCTGCTATACCATAGCCATTAAAGACCTTTTGCTACCAGCCACTTTCTGCCTCTTAATTGCAAATATAAACATCACCACCAAGGCAGTACAGGAAGAGATGGAATTCGCACCAACACATTCTCCTTTTATGTTCTTGACATGACAACACACAACTCGGGCAATCCACCATATAGATTTTGGATCGAACTTTGTACATCACTTGAAAGACATTCAACCTGACACACGATGCTTTGATAACATTCACAATAAGTTATCCAATCCAACCTCTAATTTCAATACCAACATCGATTAAATTTTAAATTATGTCAAATCTCTTGAACTTTAAACCTAGTTTAAAATTTAATTTTAATTTTAATCATAATTTTTTAAAACATTGAAGTTGAAATCTTTTAGTAATAGCACAAACCTCCGACCTTTCCTAAATAAAAGAATATATTAGTAAATAAGTTGATAGAAATAAAATGTATGTTCTAAAATAATATTTTTAAAATAAATAAAATAATATATGAAACATATTATTTATGCAATTTATTAATTCTCATTCAATTTTTTGGGATGGATTTATTTGTCATTATTTTAATAGAAAAATTAACAAAATAAGGTTAATTTTTTTGTCTTAACAGGAATTTCTTTTTCCAAAATTTTTTAAAATATATAAAATTAAAAATTATAAGAAAGATTAATATC
>JANZLD010000005.1:1061100-1073393 GCA_026413575.1 Erythroxylum carthagenense | reverse complement strand
TGTCTTTTAATCTTAAGAAGTGAAGTCTGTTCCACATGCTCCTGCCTACGACGATCATATAGTAAGATGGTATTCCTGATAAAAATTATTTATGCATATAAAAATTATTTAAAGTATATTAAACAATATGCAAAGCATGATATATTAATTATTATATAATTTTAAATCATATGAAACATAAATGAAACTATATCTAATCAAATCTTTTATATGGATTATAACATAAGTAAAATACTAATATAAAAAATAAATATTAAAATATATAAAAAAAATTAAATAATATTATATAAATCCAAAATAAACGTGAAGATATATTTGTAGGCATTGTGAGAATTATATGTAAAACATAAAGATAAAAAAGACTAAAAATAAGCTCATTAATTGGTCTGAAAAATCTATCTAAAAAAGTGATTTTTTGAGAAGCTCAGCTTTTGAAAAAGTTATATTTTAACTGCCAAAATATTCGTATTTATTAAAGAAGTATTTTCTATTTTACAGTTAATCACTTATTTAAAAAAAGATTTTTGTGATGGAGAAATGTACTTATTGACCTCTCAAAAATTCATCTAAACAAGTATGTATTCTTATTTTTAATTAGTAGAGAAACTGTTCTTAAATGATTAGTAGAAAAAACAATAAATTAATAAATTAAAAATAAATTGTGTATGATTATAAATGGTATGATACCATTTATGGGAAAAATCCCAAATTGTGTCAAATTCAAGGGCCGAGTGAGTACCAAATTAAAAGTCTCAGCCACTGACTATCACCGATGTGCTTTGGAAATTGTACCTCTCTACTTCTATGTTTATCCGCCCCAGGTCCCCTCTCTTTTTCAGTACACACAACACGGTCATCGAAGCCTCGGCAAGACTGCTAGAGCCGCGAGACCTCAATTTCAGACTTTCATGCTGTCTGAATTGTCAATACCAAAGACCTTAAATTATGTACGGTCATACTTTCAATAATGTTTTAAGTAAATATTATTTTTCCATATCAATTTACATTATTTACTTATTCTTATATCTTTAATATCTATAAGATAATACTTATTATACCTTAAATAAAGTACAAAATAATAATAAAAATATCAATATGTCTAATAAGTTTAAATTAATTAATTATGATATCGCATATACTAAATTAATGACTTACGGTCTAAAAATTAATATTTTAAAAATTAATCTAAAAGTTAAATTAATAAAACAAAAGGTTTAAAGTTTAATAAGCTTAAGGGTTAATAGCTTCGGTCGGTATTATATTGTTATAAAATTGACGAAAGATTAAACAAAATTAATAAATTTGAAATATAATTAAAAGAGATCATCCTTATTCGTAGAAAATTTAAAGTTTAATTAAAAATTATTAAATAAAAATTAATAAATTTATTTTGGTTTATAAAAATTATTAGTTTAAGAAAATTGATTAATTAATAATAAATTGATCGATTTTTAATAACAAAAGTTTGAAAATTAAATAAAAAATGAATCGATTTAAGGTTTTATTATTAAACCGATCGAACTGTTTGAATTTTTATCGATAATTAATTTAAAATAATGAAATGATTTAAATTTAAAATTCAATTAATTTAATTTTAATATATTAAATTTAAATCAAATTATACGACAAGTAACCTTAAAGGCTTAAAATGGATCCGACACATACGTCAAAATTGGTGCAGGAATGGTTAAAAGTGGAACGTGAATTGGGTTTGTTTGTTTATTATTTATTATTTATTATTTTTAAATTGACGTGTCTGTACTTTATTTTTTTAATAAATGTAAATGAAAATAAAGTGAGGTAATGATGGTATGGGGTAGATATTTTTGGAGCAGTAAGTAAATGCTGGCGCTGAAGTTTTGCAGGGCTTCTTTTCTTGCCCACGAGCCTTGGACCGGAGGGGTTGTACTTTTTCCACCTTGTTCTCTTTAGTTGTTTTAGTGACTGTTTAGATAAGATTATGTTAATAGAATTTTTATAAAAATACCTTTTTTTATCAAATTTTTTTAAAAAAAGTTAGTTGATTGTTTGACTATCACTGAAAAAAGAGTCTTTTTTAAAGAACTTTATACAATAGACTGTTTGATAATATAAAAATAAAAATACTTTTAATTTTAACTATATTTTATTTTATAATAAAAATTATTTATACATATAAATATTATTTAAAAGATATTAAACAATATACAAAGCACGATATATTAATCATTATATAATTTCATACTATATAAAACATAAATGAAAAAAATATTTAACCAATTTTTTATATGGATTATTAAATAAGTAAATTTAATATAAAAATAAATAATAAAAATATATATAAGTTAAATAATATTATATAAATCTCAAAATAAACGTAAAGATGTGTTTGTAGATATTGTGAGAATTATGTTTAAAACATAAGGATAAAAGGGACTAAAAATAGGTTCATCAATTGATTTGAAAATTTTATAAAAAAATATTTTTTCGAAAATTTTCAAATTTGAGCATCTTAAAAAGCTGTATTATATTAAAATTCAAACAGTTGAAAATAAAATTATATTGAATTTGTAAATATCAATTGGAATGATTTTATTATTTAATTTCGAATTATTAATTTATTAAACAACTTATTTGATATGCCCTATAAATTTTAGTAATATAAAAAGTAGCAAAAATTCCCTCAAAAAAAAAAAGAAAAGTAGCAAAAAGAAACAAGAGAGAGTCAAATTATCAACCGACAGTAATCAGGAAAATTTCAGATACCCAATAAGAGTGAAGATGCAGAGGTCATGATCGTGGTGGTGGAGGTCCATTGAAATTGGTGTCAGTTAGGTACACCAAATGCAATCCCTTAGTAAATGTTCAGAAAATGTGTGTTATATGTGCGTGTAAGGGGCGCTTGATCCGCTTCTGCCGTTGGCTGCATTACTTGTTAAGGGACAACTGGACAAGATTGAAAAAATTAAAAATTAAAAAAAAGAAGAGTATATACTGAGGGTGAGACCCATGAACGATGACGCTGATGATGATGATCACAGCTTTTTGGAAGTTTCTGCACGAACATCATAGCGTACCCAGATCATGATCATCCCATTAATTTTGATTGTTTGACTCTGCGAGTTTGACTCTGATTTTTTTGGAATAATTTTTATAATATAATATAATATCAGACTGTCTGTACTACATGCTCCAGAGGAATTAATTAATTGTTTTTAATGTTTGCTAGTACTGTCCTTTTTTTTCTATTTTTTTTGGGGTCAAATTTTGCCTTTTAAAAATATACTTTAACATTAAATACTGATTTCAAAGATTTTATAAAAAAGATTTAAAATTTGAATATAAAAATTAATTTTAAGATATGATCATATGAAAATTTAAATATTTTCTTAATTTTTTATTTAATCTTCAAACTGATTTAAAATAATCAGTAGATTGAATGTACAGAGAAGTCCAGTAACACGCATTGATGTGTAAATTACACATTATTGATTAATATTTGAAATTTTGTTTTAAAATTATTTCAACGTATGTTAGATTTAAATTGTAAATTCAACATGAAATAATTATTAAATTTCAAGAACAATTTCAATATTAATAATATTTTTAAAATATAATATTAAAATAAAAATAGTTAACGTATCCGATGCACAAAACTTTCCACTTTGCCAGAATATAAGCAGGGTCATTAATGTACGTAACCTTCCCTTTTATTTTTATTATTTTCATGATTCAAATTTATGACCTTTTGATCACAAAAAAAATAACTTTTACCGATTATTCCAAAGCTTTAACGATATAAATTTATTTAAATTTTAAAATAGATTAGAATAAGATTAAAACAAAGTCATATTTCTTTCATGTAATGTTAACATTGTTTGAATAGCGCCTACATAAAGATTTGTATATTATCACATCAAATCTTTTGTTTCAGTTACTCTATTTCAATCATATTTTATTAAATTTCGTCTATACATTTATGTAAAATTTACGTAAATATGTAAATAAGATTTAATAAAATATGACGAGAACACCGTAATCGGAAATCTGATCCCGAATATTCTCAACCTATCCATAAAGGGCTTAACTCAACTAAGATATATATATAAAGCCAAAATGGTTGATACAGGAACCGAAATTAGCTGAACATGTCCCGAAATTCCAGATACGGAATTGAATGCCTATTCTTGACGTTTAAGGTACGCAGTGAGTGAATGGAACTAAGCTTTGGATATGCGTCAAAAGGTTGAGTTGAAAGAGGGCCAAAGTATAGAATTGGTATTATATTATTATTATGTGTTAATTTGATATGATTGTTACTCTTCCAAGCTTTGACTTCAATAGAACTCTACAAACACCTACTCACTCTGTATTCTTATGAAGAATTACTTATCCATCCATCTACCAAATCTTGTTTTTGGATCTTTCACTTAAGAAATCTGGAGTTTGAAGCCTCCAAAGGGTAGCCAGTTAGGCCTAGGCATCGGGATTCAGGTTAATCCAACTTAACTCAATAGATTCGGCTTGAATTGATCAAAATTTTAGTTAAACTTGATTTTTAAAAAATATTTGGGCTTTTTTAGATTCAAGCTCGAGTTAATCGACCCAATCTAAAGTAAAACAACTTTTGATTTCTAAATTAAAAAGTATAGTCATGTTGGATCGAAGTATGATCAAGTTCGAATTTAGGTTGCTTGCCTTAGGATTGATAAAATTTTATATTAGACCTAGACCTTAAGCATTGCCCGAGTTCGATCGATACGGGCCAATACTGTACCATCTTTGGTTAGGTATGATAATAGTGTTCAAGATTTGAAAATTTTAATTAAAATAAAGTTTTTATTGGACTGTTCAGATGACCTCAGAACTTTCTGTAGATGGAAGGGTGACTATCTTTCCTGCATTTTGATAGCTGAGTAACATTGAGAACTTGAAACTTTCAATCCAACATGTTAAGTACCGTAAGGCCTGAACAGGTAGAATTGAATAAGATTCAGGCTCAGGGTTCACAGCTTAGCCCAATCTGAAACCCTAAGCCCCCAATTCAATCAACTGAAGTCCCAAAGCCCAGTTTTTCGAGCCTCCCATTGCCATCTCCAAAGTTAGGGACAAGAACAAGTTGACCTATTAGTTCATATTCATTCAGGAATTTTCAATGTGCCAATTTATGAGCCAAGCCTAGGCTCGGGCCAACTCGAGACTCTATTTTAAATTTACAAGAATTAAGCCTTGGGTAAGTCTGGATTTGGACAGCCCAAACTCAGATCCAATTGGAAAAAGTAATTATTTTACACTTTAATTTTATAAAATTTATTTAAAAAATTTGACTGACACTTGGCCATTCCCATCCCTATCTAAGATTTCATTGCGTCCATGCAGTTCAACTCAAGCTATTCCTATGGTTTTCATGAATTTGGGGTTTTAGAAGACACCAAATTCAATAGTTGCACATCATAGTCTGATGCAGATATCAGTTCATTTATATCTTTTTCTTCCAAGTTGAAACCCCAAACCTGGTTTTTCTTGAAGTGAAAATGCAGATCATTGTGTTTTTACACAGCTTTATATGCTATACTATGTACTCCTCCAATTTTCTGAAGACTTGTAATTTCCTTTCAAATTCACACAAGAATTCTTCAGTTCCTTTGCCACGTCTAGTACAAAAATCATCAAAATCTTGAATGAATTTTACTTACCCTTCTACAGAAAATGAAACAGCAATTCATTCCATACATCAGGCACACCAGGCAGGCACCAATGGATGCAATCAGAATAGGACTTAGGGTTTGACAATTGTTCAGGGCTGAATGTCTCCCAGAATTTCCTGTAGATGGAAGGGTGACCATCTTTCCTGTATTCTGATAGCTGAGTAACATTGAGAACTTGAACCTTTGAATCCAATCTGCGAAGTACCCTATCAACCATGCGCATTGTGGGCAAGTCTGAGCCACTTCCCCAATAGTTCTCCCATTTGATAGGGCTCTTCTGACCATAGCAATTCCCGTCACCTCCGGGCTCCCATTCTTGACTCCTGAGTTGAGGAAATTGATGAAACAACATCAAGGACACCATGTCAATATAATTTCCAAGCACAGGAATTAAAATCCTAATATATAGATATGGATGGTCTAACAGGAGCATGAATTTTCCGGAACATTTGAAATATTTCTTTCCGGAGTTTGATCATGACAATCTAGAACAGCACTTAATCAGAAGAAAATCTCATTTTCAGGGTTATATCAATGTGTATAGGAATTCAGATCACAGATACAGATATAGACAGGTTGACTATATTTCATGAATCCAGATGACATGAACCCTAGTAAGAAAGTCCATTAATGGATATCTCAGAACCTTCATTAGAATAATGCTCAAGGAAAATGTAGATTCTCACCATAGATGTGTTGGCGACATTGTAACGAAAAATATCTTTTTCTTGTTGGTATCAACATTTGAAGCTACCCAGTCTGCCCAGGCTCCCATGGCCAATTCCATAGCACCTAACCCATCTAGTTCTTCACAAAATCCATTTTCCTCAGCAGTCCATCTACAAAAGTGTATGCAGTGCAAAGAAAACATCAAATTTGTGATAATTTTTATCCGGATCTCATTCGTGGACGAATCAATACTCACAACAACTTAACAGGGCCTTGTCTCCACCACAAGTATGAGTTAAAAACGAGTATATCAGCATGCTGCCACTTTGCGGAATGCTTTAGAACTGAATCTGGTCGGATGATGCGCTCATCCAATCTGTGATTAACTGGGTCATCGGAATTGGAATCTACAAGAAGAGGTGCCCAAAGGAACTCCACAGTGGCATTATACTCCTGTTATGACACGCACAAAGAGCAAAGCAGATCTTACAATTCATAACTTCAAAACTTCACAGGATCTCTTCCCTTGCTTATAAATCAAAAAAAGTTTAAGCAATCATAAATGTGCTTCTTGGAAAGTATTTTTAGCTACCTCTGCCCTGAAAATAGTAAGAGGAGCATTGGGTGTCATGGACCTCTTTTCTGCTGGAATCACAGACTGCAATAAACACACCATTGATATCCACTGCCCTCTATTTAGTGAATCCCCAACAAACATTAGTCTCTTCCCTCTCAACTTCTCCCACATTTCTGTCACACTCCATCTACAACATCAAAAGAAGAAGAAACATAATTGTCAACCTAAATCATAAGATCTGTTAAGCTAATGCTCCAGTTTTGACCAAAACTTCAGGCATTAACCACTCAAAAGCTTCTCACACTATCAAATTGCAGGAGTTCTAGATGGAGAATTATAACTTCAAGAGGCTAATCAACCTACAGACTTTTAGAAAGTTCAATTCTTGCACATGAAAAGACCTTCTTGACACCGAAAGAAACTCAAATAGATGTGAATAAAGAAGAGAAATACCGCTTCAAATTGCAATTATGGGGTTGCCACCTCCAATACTGAAACCCCAAATCAGGTCTTCCATGCTTTTGACAAGCCAATTGGTCTGACATATACTGGCACTCTGATGCATTGTACCGTGGATACGATACATTATCAAATACCCATTTGCCTTTAAACACATCACAAGTCTCCAAATCCTCCCTTCCAGAACCCAATTCTAGTTCTGATTCACTAAACCAGATTCTCTTGCCACTGTACTCCCTAGTAAAGTTACATCTACTGAACCTATCCAAAAACTCTGGAAATCCCAATACACAGTAACATATAAGGAGTTGGCTTCAGACCAACAAAACCAAGAAAACACTCGATAGGAACAATGAAGAATAGAGTGAAGATTAGAGTCATGAGTAAAGATTCCTTGAAAACTCAGATTACCTAAAGTATTACCATTCGACTGGCGAGCAAGATTCGGTTTTATGTATCTGACTGCGGTTTCTTGATGTTGAGGCACATGATCAGGTTCGTTGTGGATTTGCTGAATGCTTCTCTCGATGAAGAGGATTGAACAAACTATGAACACCATAAACACAACCGCTACTAATGGGACATGGGATCTCTTTCTGCTCCATCTTGGAGTCATGATTTGAACATGAATCCAATGTCAAAGTTCCCAACTTTCTATTTCTTTACCACTACTAACTCCTTGAAACCTTGACAACGATACTTCATTCAACGAGCTTGGATTTTGTCAAAGAACTCTCCATGGACACGGGTCTATGTATTGATTTGGGCAGTAACAGAGGGCACGATACAGTGTTGCCAACCATATAATTAGCTTAAAGTTTGAATCTTTAACGACTCAGATTGTTCCCAGCTGTCAATTAGGTGTAAAGGGATGTTCTTTTGACCCATAAATTAAAGAAATGAGGGTTGTTGATCTGTGTAATTCATAAGAAATGGGTGGTAATAAGTCGGTTTTGGCAGTAAAATGTAAAACTCTCTTATATAGACTTTAAGATTCCACAATCCTGGGAACACTGAGTAACGGATTTTACTGTTGTTAGCCTGTAAGATGGAAGCAGGAGATCACTTGTATTTTCTTTTTTTATATAAATCAAGAAAAAGTAATAATTAAGTTGAAGCATGTTCTTAGGGAGAGTAATTATTTACTTATTTATTATTATTATGTAATGAAGCAAAGAGAGAATGTTTTCTCATCAAGAGTGAAACTCACGATTGTTTTATAAGTCCAATGACTGGGTAAGATTAGTTTATCAAACCGATGCAGCAAACTGACCAACATGATTAAAAAACAATACTTTTTTTCTTTATCTAATCAATACTTATAAATGGATCTGATTTGCTGTTGCGTTTATAACGTTTCCATCAGGTTATATTAAATCTTATTTACACATTTATGTTAATAATTTTTGTAACATAATTTTTATTGTTAAAAACTGATTAATTGACTAACTTTTGTAAATTAATAAGTTTTTGTAAACTAAAATCAACTGTTAATTTTAATTTTATAGTTTCTTTTTAAATTAAACTTTAATTTTTTAAATAAATAAGAACTACTTTTTTCAAATTCTTCAATTTTATTCAATCTTTAACTTATTTTATAACAGTGTTGAATATTTTAAATTTTAAACTTCTTGTCTTACAAGTTTAACTTCCGATCCGATTTTAAAAACAATAATAAGCGGGTTGAGGTTAGATCCTATAAATTTTGGATGTTACACTTTTTTAAGTTTGAATTCAATTCAAAGTTTGATTAGATTTTTTTTTATTTCAAATTTTGAGGGGGAGATCATCTGTGTCAATGTATGGACTAGATACTTTTAACACACAAAATTAGGTGTCAGATACATGTTTAGGACTATCAGTGTGTGGACCAAATACTTGATACTACCCATTTACATGTCTAGGACTATCAGCAATTTGATGAAATGTACTTTTCCCTTTTCTTGTATCTCAAAGATTCATGATGTGTGCATAGAGAAGTTCATTCCAAACATCAGGCACTCCAGGGAGGCACCAATGTATACAATCTGCATAGCTACTTGGATTGGAAAGTTGGTCTTGGGTTAAAGCTTCCCATTGCTTTCTGTACACTGATGGGTGACCTTCTTTTCTGTATTCTGTCAACTGTGTGATGTTGATCATCTGCACATTTAAGCCTCTTGTGCTCAACCCATCCAACACTTTATCAACTGTTCGCATCATTACAGGACATGAAGCTTGTCCCTGGTATCCCTCCTGGAAGATTGGCTCTGTCTCCCCATAGCAGTTTCCATCTTCAGATCCTCCCCATTCTTGTGCCCTGCAATGGTTTGAAACACCATATCAGAATCTTACTCTCCGTAAAATGTTTCGACTATTGCTACAAGTTCGGTTCATTTACTAATCCTAACTCCGAAATTAGTAGCAGCAATGAGTCAAACTCAATTCTGGTATATACTTTTGGTGAGTTGGAGACAAGCTGACAAAGAACACTCGTGTTCTACTGCGGTTGACATGAACCTCCAACCGATTAGCCCATGTCTCCAAAGCCATCTCGTAAACCCTTGGCATGTTCACATCTTTGTAAATTCCATCTGAGCTTTCAAAGGAACCCCACCTGATGAATTTCCATATCAGATTCAGATTACATGTTAATGATCGAACAAGAAGACACCGTACGAGGTTGAAGAAGAAGAAGGAGCTTACAAAGCTTTCATTTTGGACCTTCTCCACCAAAGATAGGTATTGAAGACAAGTAGGTCTGAGTCAGTCCAGTGCCTGGCGTGCTTCTCAATTGCTCCAACTCTGACTATTCGATCAGGGACCCTGTGATTAACTGGATCATCTGAGTTTGATTCCACCAACATTGGAGCCCAATAGAAGTCTATTGATGCATTGTATTCCTTTATGTCACACAAAAACAGGATCATCAAGCCCTCAGTAGCAAAAAGAAAATTATAATTCCTACTGGAGCCCACGAATGAAGGATGACAATAGTGTTGAACCTAAATCGATTTGACCTAAAATTAACAAGTTAAAGTTAATTTTATCAATAATAATAATATCTTAATTCAATTCAATTCTCGTAACTAGAGGTCTCCAGTTTGAGCCATGAGAATGGAAAAATCTGTTTACTAGTATTTTACTTCTTATGGGCTGACTCGGTGTAAGTAAAGATTAATTTGGATATGAATAGCTTAAAGACGTCCTTTTAAAATTAGAACCTTTCTAAGATAACTTGTGGCTAAAAGTAAAAAAAAAATCTTAATTATTTTGTCAATATACTTTTAATGGGTTAATTTAGATCTTTTGGGTTTAGACTAATACTAATTAAAAAACTCAAACATAACCTATCAAATGGGAATTAAGTTGTTTTTAGTATGTTTAAAATTCAAACAAATTTAAATTCAGATTTACTTATTTTGACTGAACGAACTCAAATTTAAGCTTTCTAAACTTTTTGAACTCAAACTCAATTCTTAATAATCCGAGCTCAATCAGTCCATTGTCATCCCTGTAAGTACCCTTTCAAATTGGGACCTTAGACCAACTCGGCCTATCTCAACATCTCATGGTGATGGTGGGTTTAAGAGCATAAGCTGTGGAGATCAGATATCTTACATGAGCTTTAAAAGACATCAAGGAGCCATTGTTATGCATGGAAGAATGCTCCGGAGCAAGTGATGCATCGACGAGACACACCATTGAAACCCATTGACCTCTATTCAACGAGTCCCCTACAAACACAAGCTTCTTGTTCCTTAGGCTCTCCAACAATCTTGTGGCGTTGAACCTTAATTGTCATATAAGACAACAACAAAAACATTCCACAAATCTCATAAACATAAATATAGACTTGCACAATTCAGTAGGGTTAGGTCGATGATTCCAAAAATGTATGGTTAGGCGAACTGTTCAAAACAAGGTCATGTTCAACAAAATTTTCAGAGTAAGTCATTTTAGACAAGTAGTCGGCCTTGTGAACCATAAGTTCTATAAAAGTGCAACTCAAATTCAATTTAATACTCAGATGAATTATATAAAATGACGTTATTTTAAGTCATTTTGAACAGTCGATCGAACCTTTTAAACTGTATCTTAAACTTAAACTCAATTTAAAGTTCAATCAAACTGGTTGTGTTAGACCTAATCTTGGCCTAATTTCAACCCTAACTACATATATTCCTCAGCAGAAAACCAAAGAAGAAAATAAAAGAAAGGAAACCTAGGAAGATCACACTCATGAGGTTGCCATCTCCAGTTCTGATAGCTCAAGTCCTTGCTTCCAAACTTCTCACAAGCTAACTGATCCGACATGAACTTGCATTCTCGCTCTTTGTATAAAGGGTAAGTTCCATTATCGAAAACCCACTTCCCAGAGAACAAATTGCACCTAGAAACCAAGTTCCCTGAGCCTTTACTTTCGGTCCTATCCAAAACAAGCTCTCTACTACTACTTTGTGTTAAATGAACAGTACATATAACAAAAATAGCAGCAACAAGCAGGCACACAAGAGACTGAAAGGTACAACGAATTCCCAGAATTGGAGTATTCGTGCCCATCAAAACTTGCTGGTAACAAATCACCATTCTTCAAAAACAGCTTCGACTCTCATATATATATATGAAGCTTCTTTATTTACTTGCGGTGGTTGATGATTCCTTTTCGTGAGTAGGAGTTGTGGAAAACGGATTCCAAGATGGTTGCTGAAAGCAATAGTTAGGCTGATGATGTGCTCTTGGTTTACTATAACACCCTTCGTTGCACCTTCTCCGTTACCAACTACCCTAAACTAATTATCCATGTCTCTCAACTGAAAATCTGTATTATTAACTAAGGCGGCATTTGTTTCTGTTTTTATTTTTGGTTTTCTGTTTTTGTTTTCAAATTCGGTAAAAAATCTTGTTTGTTTGAGTTTTTA
>JANZLD010000005.1:1025879-1040645 GCA_026413575.1 Erythroxylum carthagenense | reverse complement strand
AATAGAGTTAAGAATGAGGAGTAAATGAAGTAGAAAAGGTGATATTAGTATAAGTTGTGAATGGGAAAAATCTGAACCGAAGTTGTTGAAAAATTGGGTTTGCGTTTGTGTATTTTTTCCGCGGCGAACTTCCGACGAACTTTTTCTATACTAAATATGTTTCATTATTTTGAGCATATCTTGTTCTGTAGTTATCTAAATAGATTGATTTTTGATTCGACGTAAATTAGAGACATAGGGCCACAAACCATATGAAGAAATCAAATTCTGAATCGGAATGTTGGACCCCAAACTTTTCTTGGAAGTTATAACTATTATATGTGAAATGTTGGAAGTTGAAAGCTGCAAAATATAGTTGAAACATAATCACTGAGTATGCTTTAGTGTTTTAGCCATAACTTTTTCTCTAGTTATCCAAATGAGATGATTCTTAATTTGGAGTAAACTAGATGCATAGTGCTACAAATTGTCTAATGAAATCGAGTTCTAATTTAGTCTTAAAGAATTTCAATTTTTGTATAGAATTTGAGCATAGAATATTGTTTTAGCTTAAGAATAGTTCGGAAATGTTTAGAATATAACTTTCAGATTTTCAAACCAAATTGAATGATTTTGGTGTCATTGGAAAATTTAGAAAATGAGAAACATTTTCTAGAAGGAAGTGTTATCAAATTCCTTCAATTATCTGATCAGAAAAGGTCTTGATTTTTTGGAAGAATTTAGGCAATGACTTAAATGAATTTTGAGGTCTTAATAAAATATTTTTGTGGAGTTAATTAGCATGTTAATGTGAGTAAGGTTTTATGACATGGGTTAATTGAATTATTGAATTAAGGTGGCAAGATTTGCATGAGGGGCAAAATGGGCAAGTCATTTAAGCATTAAGGTTATAAGGCTTTGAAGGAAGGGCAAATTGGAGAATTTAGACTCATTAATGACATAATTGTAATAAGAAGGTTTGTTTGGCTTTTAAAGAAGAAGGAAGCACGAAATTAAGAGAAGAGAAGAGAGAGAGAGTCGTAGAGAAGAGAGAAAGGAGAGAAAAAAAGAAGAAGAAAGAAACTAGGGTTTCATCTTTGCTTAGCTTTCAAAAAGAAATTTGTGGTTGCTCAAGAAGGTAAAAAGGTAGAAGAAGATGAGAGCTTTCATTAGAGCCAAGAAACTCCTTAGTTGGTCAAGATTCAAGGTAAGTTAGATTTTAATCTTTGGATTTTTAAAAGGGGTTTTGGTTCATATAACTTAAGAAATGTATGGGTTTAAGGATTCTAGGATTAATTTTATGAATATATGTATTGTGGGTTCTCAATTGGAATTCCTATTGAATGGAATCTTTGGCTTATGTTAATGGAAATCAAGGAAGGAAAAAGGAGCAAGGGGAGAGGACATCTTTGAGCAAGTTTATGAGCAAGGAAATAAGGTAGGTTTCATGTTTATAATTCAATAATGAGCCATTAAAGTTTTTCCAAATCAAGATGGCTAAAATGGTTTCAAGTACTTCATAAATGTGCATATATTGTGTTTAAACGATTTTAAGAATTTGCTTATATGTGCGTATATGCTTAATGGATTGGATTTGCATTGTTATGAATGTGGAAAAATGCATTGTGATATATGATCATATTATGCCATTAAATTGTGTCATGGCATTTTGATTTGAATGGAAAGAAGAAAAAAACATGAGAATATGAAATTGTGAATGATTGATTTTGAGCATGATTTTGTTCTTTTGTTTAGGTAAGAGAGGAACCGTTTCGTAGTCATGTGCACGTCGACATAAAGCCTTCTCCCGGCTGCCCGCTTGTAGCCCACGAGATCCGAAAAGTGGACTATTTCATTCACAAAGTAAACTTCGGTTTCTCTGTTTTGTTCCACGGAACCTTCGAGCCATTTTTTGTGCATTGCAATTGTGAATTGTTAAGTTGATGCATACATAATTTGTATTATTGTGAACTGGTTAAGAATTATGTTTTTCTTGAACTCAATAAGAATTTTCTATGATAAATGAATAATTTTCATGATTTTTCTTGTTTCTCGGTTATAAGCATGTTACCCATGAGCTTTCAAGCTCACCTCCTTTCCTTCCCATCTCCAGGTGATTAGGCAGGACATCGAGTGAAAGAGAGATAAGGCCTCACTCTGAATTTGCATATTTTGTATTTGAAGTCATTTCATGTAACACAAGGCTTTAGTCGTATTTCAAGAACTATTGGCTTATGTATCTTTTGTGTCTTTGGATTTTGACATTGATATTATAATATGGCTTGGAATGTCATTAAATTTTGTAAAACTCTTAATTTATGATGTTAATGAATTATGGATTTGTGTATGGACATGAAATGTGAATTTGTATATGGATGACTATGTTGAATGTTGAGCATGAATGGTTGGTATATATACATATGTATTCGCATCCGTGAGATGTTATGGAAAAGACACATAGAAATTTTGCATGATGTGTTGTAGCTAAATGCGACAAGTCAAATAAGCTGAGATTTAAGAATGGATGAAGAAAAATTGGAATTCAAATGGTTATAAAATGAGGCGGAGTTGAAATATGACTTAACTATGGATGAGGTTAAGTTGGAATTAGGTGCACTTGAGGAAGTTACCAAATTGAGATGATGAATCTTGAACATGAGCCATTGTTATATATATATATATATAAGTGGGATATTATGGAAATGAAAGATAGGATTTTGTGGATGATGAGAGTTGGATGCAAGTGATAAATGAAATGAGTAAATATTAAAGAGTCTAATGGAATAATATTGATAGTTGAACGGTTATGTTCATAACACTATAAGTTTGTATAGTGCAAATTTTCAAGCTTTCATAGGTATAGAAATTGTGGTTTTGATGAATTAAATGGGATGAAATTTGAGAGTTTGATGAGATAAATTTGGTGTTTGAGTTGATATGAGGTGAGTTTGCACTAGAAAAGTTGGATTTAGGAAGTTTATGAGTGAATATGAGGTTATATTGGATGTTGGAAGCATTGGTGGGGTTTTGGAGGGGTTTGGAGAACCCCTATGTCCGTTTAACGGATCTTTTCGGGTGATTTTGGCTCCCAGCCACGATTTTTGACCATTATAGAGGCAGAATCTTGATTTGTAGTCTTCATGAACGTTGTAGATATAGAAGTCTAATTTTAAATAGTCTAAGAACAAACTCGATCTGACATTTGTAGCAAAAGTTATGACAATTGCGCCAAGTGAGGTATAAAGTGACTAAGGACATAAACAAGTTGGATTCTTTTGTCCATAACTTCCTCATCCGACTTCCGAATGAAGTGATTCTTGAAGCGATACATTCCTAAGACATGTGAGAGATTCCTAAGGGATAGATTCCTATTTTAAAGTTGATTTTAAAAAGTTTTGTTGAAAGAAAGTGAGAGGTCGATTGGGAGAGCATGATTGGGGTAGGAACACGTTTTGGATTTTAAAGCATATCTTGAGCTGTAGAGCTCTAATTGAGATGATTCTTTCTTCAAAGCAAACTAGAGACTTAAAGCTACAATTTCTTTGAAGAAGTCAAATTGAAACTCTAGCTTGAAGATTTCCAAACTTTGTTCACGAATAGGAGAAATGAGTTCGAGTATGGTGACTAATTTGCGTTGGCACGCCATTGAACAAATTGTGAGGAAAATTATTGGGATGTTATGAGAATGAAGATTAACTGATGATGGCTAATGAGGGTTAATGAAATAACCCTTCAAGGTAATATGCATGCTCACGTCTCTTTATGACTCCGGATGTTGGGTTCTGGAAACGGGATCCAACATTTGTGGTATCAGAGAAAGGGTTATGTTATGGGAACGGTGCCCAACATATGTGGTATCAAAGCAAGGGTTGCGTTTCAAAAACGAGATCCAACATTTGTGGTATCAGAGCAAGGGTGGGTTTCGAAAACGGGGCCCAACAAGGACTCTAAGAGTTTCAATTTCTATGTCAAAGTTGAGTATAGGGTGCTGTCTCTGAATAAAAGTAGTCTAAACATATTTCAAGTATAACTTTCACATTACTGAGCCAAATTGAATGATTTTGGTGTCAATAGAAACATAAGACATAGAGGAACACATTTCTAGAAGAGTGTATGACCAAATTTTATTAGTTTTGCTTTCTAACTGGACATGAATAGTAGATCGAAAGTATGTCATGGAAAAATCTGAAGTGAATCAATGAGAAATGAAATGTGATTTTAATGATTTTAGTGAGGTGTAAACCTAAGTATAAATTATACTTAGATGAGTTTTGATATGAGAATGACTTAGTGATGAAATTGATGGATAAATACTCGGGATTGTCATGAGCATGCATTGTACATACTTTATATACACATTTGTGCATATGGGAATGCTTATAATTGGGCAATTATTAATGTGTGTGCATCATGTGTATTGTATAATTTTGATGTGCAGAATGAACGTCTGCATTCAAATGTTTCCAGATCTTGAAGTTAATGCTAATCTAGAGCGTACTATGAGTAGACCTAGATAGTCTCATTTTATTGTTTGTTTTGTTTGAATTTGATATTGATTGATTATTGAATGAGATGAAATAAGTGTGCATGATACAATTGTTAAATGCCGGATCGCGGTCCGATGACAAGTGTGTTTTTGAATGTGCATTTGCATATGAATGAAAGGGTGATTCTAAACCTTAATGTTGAATGCCGGACTAAAGTCCAATGATTTGTGAATGTGAGTATATGGGAATATGAAAATGTGATTGAGGCATTCCATTTCATGAATGTATGAAACATAATGACAGTTGTGACTAGAGTAGCCACTGATCAGAACTTAAAGTTTAACGAGTGAAAAAGAGCTTTGAGCTCAAAAGTGATTTAGAGTCTCAGGCTCAACGTTTAATGAGTCATTTATGAGACAGTTATCAATGAGCTCTATATGAGACAATTATCAATGAGCCCTATATGGGACAGTTATCAATGAGTCCTATATAGAACAATTATCAATAAGCCCTATATGGGACAGTTTAGGCACTCGGTCACAACAAAATAACAAATAGAATGTGGGTTTCATGTGCACTGCATATGCATAATATGAATGATTAAATTTCATTAAATGTGAAATGTGAAATGATGTGAATATGGATTATGTGTTATGTGATTGGGTGAGCCATCGATGATGGTCACTCATTGAGTTCGCAAAACTCACCCAAAATTTGCAAATATTTTTCATGATCAAAAGAATATATCGTTAGGTCAACGGGAGTATACATACAGCATTCAAGTGAATGATAGAGGTTGGAATCAGTTTGTGTCTGCATTCTTATTTCTTGTATTTATATAAGATTGTGTTTTCAGTAATGATTGTATCATGAGTATGTAAATAATTCTGTTATGTACCAACTTTCCAAATTGGAAATGTTAGTAAATGATTTTGAAGTGTAATGATATCATGTTTATAAGTGTTTTACCTTTGTAATGAGCCCAAGTGGAAAGTAAAATTTCGATGATTTGTGTAATGGTTGTAATGTTATAAATGGAAATGTTATGAAATAAAACGGGCTCGGTTTGAATATTGATTTCTGCTTATGTTGATGTTTAAAAAAAAGAATTTATATTGAGTTTTAACTGATTGAGTATTCTAGTACGCCATCCTCATGGGGCACAGATTCGGATATCCCTCAGGATGTTGGATACGCATCTTGCGGGAGTGGGGTGCTACATTGGTTGGTATCAAAGCCCAGAAGTACTATCCTACATGGGCATTTTTGAAATACAATACATGCATTTTAGTCATGTCATAGCAGATGGTAGCGACTGATCCCTAATCTGAGTCACACGAGTATGAGTCACACGCGTGAGCATGAGCTAAGAGTTTGAGTTGTTAGAAGCACTGAGAAGAGTGATAATCTATCAAAATGTGAGAAAATGGAAGTTATGGATATCTAGAAATGAGAAATAGTATGTGATTGAATATGACAAATAAAGATTTAACACAATTGTATTGGTGGATGTATTATTAAATATGACACCAAGATTGTACTGTGATGATATATCCTTGAATATGATATAAATGTGAATGTATTGTCATAAATTGTTTGAGGAAACTAGGGATATGAGTAGAAATGAGGAGATTAAAGTATATAAGCAGATGGTATTGAAAACATAAATTTGTTATGATCGTAAGAGGATGAATTTGGAGCCGAAATGGTTATGTGCTTATTGTGACAAGAGTTTATAATTCAGTATAAGAAGATATTAGGGGAATTAAGACTAGAATTTCGTAATGGTTATGCATCAGTAATTCTAAATTGATTGAGGATACATATATGGGAAAAGAAATAGACAAAAATGACTTTACAAGAGATAAATGCCGTGTAGTAAGGAGAAAGCTAGAAATGCATATAAGATAGGATTTTGTGTAAGAATGAAAAAGAGGTAAACAAAAGCCCCTAAAGTTAAGTTAGTTTGTTATCATGAGTACATATTTGATAATAGGATTATCATGACAACTGAGAATAGTGGGCACATACGCATTATATGTGTGGGATAATATAGGAAGCAATTTAAGACTTATTGAATATTGTTAGTCATAGTTCCCATAGTTTAAAGTCTAAGACGAATTAGAGTAATACATGAAAGTGTTAATAGTGATCAATAGATGATAGGTTGAGGTTATTAATGATGTTACTATGGGTTATGAATTTTGTGAAAAAGAAGAAGGGCACGATCATGACACAGTCCCCACGATCAAGGATAGATATAAAAGAAAAATTGTTGTCTTGAATCAAATGAGATTAAGGTATCCTGAATATAAGTTATTAATTGACGGATTGTCTTAAAAGACATCTTTGGAAAAGATGGAATGATGTTGATGATATATACCAAAGTATAAGAGTAAATGAATTGTTTGATGCTTTACTAAGCCTTATCAGAAAGGATATTGTTATCATATAAGTTATGATAGAAACTAATCTCCTAGAGATTACTAAGAATGTCTGATCAGCAATGATGATAACAGTGGATTGATAAAGGTTACATGAACAATATAGATGATTGTAGCAAGAAGTCTTCTTTTGAAGAAGAAGAATTTTACCGAATTAGGTTAAGTAGATCAGATAGTTTATTTTAAGAATGATCAATGAAGAAACAAATTGGAAATGAATCTGTAATGAATCAAAAGTGAATATAAGAGGTAGCATATGCTATTGAGAGTATACACCTTTTGTTTGATGTGAAGTATTCAACTATATGATTGGATTACTGACTTGAAGGAGACATTATTGCTAATGTGAAGAGGATTTGATTCCACTTTATATTCTATGTAAATATGTTCGGGAGATACAAATTATATTTGATTAATGTGTTACCAATACAGGAAGTTAATTTTGCAATTAAATTGAAATGTGTGGAGAAACTAGAACGAATGAGCAGGTGTTAGAATAAATTCATATGAAAATCAGAGAAAATCAAATGAATTAAGAAAATCATTCGAGAAAATAAGTCAATTGGGAAGGTAAAAATAACATGAGATAATACTACTTCATTGATGAATTAGATTCTTAAATAATTACGAAAACAAATCATGGGCACAAGGAATTTTGGGTTATATATGTTGGAGTTAACAATGCCCCTATGGTATTATGGTATTGAAAATTAAATTGGTCCAAGTAAAACTGGATCCATTAGTGACTATGATTATAAATGATATATCGAGTATATGCGAAAAGCAAAGAACATAATTGTGGAACTTGAGGATAATTCTTACATTTCATGAAGGTAAAAATAATTATATTTCAAGTTCAATAAGAGTGAATCTTAGCTTGATCAAATAAAATGTTGGATATTAGAGTATCTGAAAATGGCATATTGAGAGGCCCAAGGAAATAGAGGTAATGAAGAAGTAAGAAACTATAAAGAATACATGAGAGATTTGGAGTTCTTTAGAACTAGCTGTACGTTGGATACTACCAAAGATTGTAAAAGGGTTTTTACTGATCTTATTTCGTGATTAAAATGTTTGAGAAAAAATGTGTAAACCGTATCAGTGATGAATGTAAAAATAATTTTGAGGAATTATAACACCAATGATAATAATATCATTTGAAATTTGAGATTATGTAGTATACAATGATGTTTCACATTAGGGAATAGGATGAAATCTAATGCAGCATAATAAAGTGATTTCATATGCATTGAGACAATTAAAGTCTTATGAGCTGCTTATTTGATACAAGATTTAGAACTTGCTGTTATAATGATTACTTTGAAAGTTTGGAGACATTATACATACAGTGAAAAATTTTGGATCTATATATAAATATACAGATCATTAAAGTTTGAGGTAAGTGTGGAGTTTGAAAAAACCGAATATAAGGTTAAGACCATGAATAGAGTTATTGAAAGATTTTGATTAAGCAAATGAGTATTTCCCCATAAAGCTAGTGTTGTAAATTGATACATTGAACAGAAAATTCAATAATGGTGTAACACCAATTCAGGTATTGAGGTTACAAAGCCAAGTGCAATGAAAAGCATAGAATGTTGAGATGAATTTTGGGCAAATCAAAGTACTCTTAGTTATTGAATTTAAGATCAGTCTCACATGAAAAGATTAGCAAAGCCCAAATTAAGAATTCAGAAATTGTGAATCTTATTGAGGAGTCAAAAATGAATCCAAATTTGTGTTTGAATTGGAAAATGCTATTTAGTGATTGAATAAAAAAGGATGTGTACCCGATAAAGATGATTGAACGAAAAGATTATTAGAGAAAGCTTAAGTAACAACCTAAGCTAAACATCCTAGTAGGAATATGCTAAAATAGTATTTAACTGCTAAGGATGTAGAATCAAGTGACTGAGTGTTTGCACTGCCAACAGTGTTAATTTAAAGCCTTCATAGGATCATGAGGTTAATGTATGGTTTTAATTGAATTTAAGCATATCAATCACTATCATAGTGATATCGTTAGGATACTATATGAGGTGTTATTCGACTAAAAGGGTTGTTCGTCCTTACAATGAGATGAAGAGGACCTAAAAATAGTTAAAGGCCAAAATTGATTTGAGACACTATTAGTATATGAAATGAATCTGTAATAGGAGTTAAGTGATTCAAGAAAGATGAATGAGTTAAGTGGATCAATATCGAGGTTATGGAATATCGTGAGATAGGCATAAGAGATGAGCGTATTGACACTAAAGGGATGTAAAATAGCAAGCGAAAGATGAAATACTTCTGAGAGTGTAACCTTGCCAAGGTGTGCTTAGATAGAGATAAGGTGTGCTCAAATAAGGAAAAATGATAAACTAAGCCCAATATGAATTGATCTGTAAGAAATTATTATGAGTTAGTGTTACTGATAAAAGGACGTCTTAGATTCATAACATGTGATATGTGAATATGCTAAGAAATAATGATATGATCTAATGAAGATGTATTGTTGGCTTGCAAAGTGAAAATTTTTTAGCAATCTAAAACTCATCAAGGAAATAATTAAGATAGTGAGTGACAAAATAAGTGATTGAAAGACTTATTGAGTCTTTCGCAGTGGTCATTTGGAAGAAAGTATTTAGGTGATGAGATTATATGGGAAATGGAGGAGCATATGAGGAAAGATTACCCCTGCCTTATTGATCAATCAAATATTAATTTCGGGGATGAAATTTCTTTTAAGGAGGGGAGAGTTGTAACATCCTGTTACCCATCTTAAGGCTAAAATTGTAAATGTGAGAGATTACGGAGAAATTAGGAAACACTTTTCATGCTCATGCATTTCATGATATACACATATATGTGAATAGTAAATTTTTGCACACATCAAAATGACTGTACATGTATTCATTGACATTTCTGGGTATAATTGTTTGTAAATGTGACTTTATTGAAAATTGTAGTTTGATTGCATTGAAAATTTGATTTGGAGATTAGAATTCTTGATTTAGGATTTTTGAAGTTTTTGGAGAAATTTTCTGAAAAGAATTGGGATAATTCCTGGACTAGGAAAAATGTCAATTGGCAAAACAAATGATAAATAGTATTAGAATTTACTGTCAATTGGCAAAGTAAATTATGATAAATGACTATGAAATTTATTGACAAGCGTCATTGAAAATTGGGAGATAATTGAATTAGAAATTGGAGACAAAATGGACTAGCAGATTAAAAGTTCAAAAAAGAGACCTTGAGAGATTGACTACTTGTCACTTGCCACTCCACTTGTTTAGGCCACGCTTGTCTTTTACAAGACATGCTCCATTTCTCTATCTTCTTCTTCTTTTCTTCTTCTTCTTCATGTGTTCTCTTCCTCACTCACGACACCTCACTCTCACCCTCATCATGTTGATGTTTGTTCAACTATTTCACCTTGCTTCTTCAAGAATTATGGTCTCCTTCTTATTGCTAAAAGACCCAACCTTTTCCACCTTTGGAAGATGATGATCGTGTGTATGTTGGAGGAGCTAGGTTTCACGGTGATTTGAAGAATTTTGAAGCTAAATCAAGTAATTTATGCCTTAAATATCATGGGTATGGTTAAATGAAGATAGAATGATGAGTGCAGAAAATTGTTTCTGAATGGGTTAACATATAGGTTCTGTTTTTAGTTAATGGTCAAATATATATTATGAATTGTTTGTGGATGATATTGAGTAGAAATAGAGTTAAGAATGAGGAGTAAATGAAGTAGAAAAGGTGATATTAGTATAAGTTGTGAATGGGAAAAATTTTAACAGAATTTGTTGAAAAACTAGGTTTGCATTTGTGTATTTTCGCCGAAGCGAACTTCCGGCGAACTTTTTCTACACTGAACATGTTTCATTATTTTGAGCGTATCTTCTTCTGTAGTTATCCAAATAGACTGATTTTTGATTCGACGTAAACTAGAGACATAGGGCCACAAATCATATGAAGAAATCAAATTCTGAATCAGACTCTAAGAGTTTCAATTTCTGACTAAAATTTGAGTATAGGGTGTTGTCTTTGAATAAAAGTAGTCCGAAAATATTTCAAGTATAACTTTCACAGTACTAAGCCAAATTGAGTGATTTTGGTGTCAATAGAAACATAAGACATAGAGGACCACATTTCTAAAAGAGAGTATGAACAAATGTTATCAGTTTCGCTTTCTGATTGAATGTGAATAGTAGATCGAAAGTGTGTCATGGAAAAATCTAAAGTGATTCAATAAGAAATGAAATGTGATTTTAATGGTTTTAGTGAGGCGTAAACCTAAGTATAAATTATACTTAGATGAGTTTTGATATAAGAATGACTTAGTGATGAAATTGATGGATAAATACCCGGGATTGTCATGAACATGTATTGTACATACTTTATATACACAATTGTGCATATGAGAATGCTTATAATTGGGCAATTATTAATATGTGTGCATCGTGTGTGTTACATAATTTTGATGTGCAGGATGAACGTCTGCATTCAAATGTTTCCAGATCTTGAAGCTAATGCTAATTTAGAGCATACTGTGAGTAGACCTAGATGGTCTCATTTTATTGTTTGTTTTGTTTGAATTTGATATTAATTGACTATTGAATGAGATGAAATAAGTGTGCATAATATAATTGTTAAATGCCGGACTATGATCCGATGACAAGTGTGTTTTTGAATGTGCATTTGCATATGAATGAAGGGGTGATTCTCAACCTTAATGTTGAATGCCGGACTAAGGTCCGATGATATGTGAATGTGAGTAAATGGGAATATGAAAATGTGATTGAGGCATTCCATTTTATGAATGTATGAAACATAATTGCAATTGTGACCCGAGGAGCCACCGATCAGAGCTTAAAACTTAACGAGTGAAAAAGAGCCTCGAGCTTAAAAGTGATTCAGAGTCTCAGACTCAACGTTTAATGAGTCCTATATGAGACAATTATCAATGAGCCCTATATAGGACAGTCATCAATGAGCCCTATATGGGACAGTTTAGGGACTCGGTCACAACAAAATAACAAATGAAATGTGGGTTTCATGTGCACTGCATATGCATAATATGAATGATTAAATTGCATTGAATGTGAAATGTGAAATGATGTGAATGTGGATTATGTGTTATGTGACTAGGTGAGCCATCGATGATGGTCACTCATTGAGTTCGCAAAACTCACCCAAAATTTGCAAATATTTTTCAAGATCAGAAGAATACTTCGTTAAGTTAACGAGAGTATACATACAGCATTCAAGTGAAGGATAGAGGTCGGGATTAGTTCGCGTTTGTATTCTTATTTCTTGTATTTATATCAGATTGTGTTTTCAGTAATGATTGTATCATGAGTATGTAAATAATTATGTTCTGTACCAACTTTCCAAATTGGAAATGTTAGTAAATAATTTTGAAGTGTAATGATATCATGTTTATAAGTATTGTACCTTTGTAATGGGCCCAAGTGGAAAGTGAAATTTCGATGATTTGTGTAATGGTTGTAATGTTATAAATAGAAATGTTATGAAATAAAACGGGCTCGGTTTGAATATTGATTTTCGCTTATATTGACGTTTTAAAAAAATTATATTGACTTTTAACTGATTGAGTGTTCTAATACGCCATTCTCATGGGGCATAGACTCAGATATCCCTCAAGATGTCAGGCACACGTCTTGCAGGAGTGGGGTGCTACATAATCTCTTTTACTCATCTTAACTTTGCAAATGACCTAATCCTCTTCTCAAAAGCTTATCCTGAAACTATTACGCTTTTGATGGACACTCTCAATAGGTTTTCTGTGATGTCCAACCTCATAGTGAACCTTAATAAAAGTAATTTCTTCTTTCAACTACGGCAGATTTTAAGTAGGATGTTTAAATATATTTTTAAAATATATTTTAAATTTAATTATGTTTATTAATAATTATTAAATTAATTTATAAATTAAATTAAAATTATGATTATAATTTATTATTATTATTTGAAACATGGTTAAAAATATAAAGTATAATTGTACAATATGACAATGCACTATTTTGCAATTTTAAAAAAATTCAGGGATATTTTATAAATTTAAAAAATTACCCGAAACGATACCTGATATTAACTAGTACCAGTACAGTATCGTACCAAAACCCAATTTGATATTAAGTCCGATACGATATTCGTAACATTGGTTATAACATTGTATAAATATTTTTTATTGAACAAGAAATTTCCTTATTACTTTAAATCACATTAGTAAAATTTCACTTCTCCAATAAGTTAGGCATAAATTTGAAAATAAATAGTAAAAGGAACATCTACTAATTAAATTTTAAGGATTATCTAGATTATCTATATTTTAAAAATTAGACATAAATTTTGATTCTAGTTTTTTTATATTTTTAATTTTAAAGATTAAAAATAACCTAATTTTATTTTAATATGTTAGATTTTAAATAGAGTCAAATCAAAAGTCATAATTTGTATTAGGTGACTGTTTCACCTCAACAGCTTAAGCTGTTGTATAAGGCTAACTTAATTGATTTTTATATATTCACTAACACACTCCTTCAAGTAAAAGTTTTTTGGGCTTGAAACTTGTATAGGCTCACGCTACCTTGTGCTAAATAATAAGTTGGTGGTAGAATTTGAACTCACGATCACTTGATCACAAAGACTTTGATATTATATTAAGTGACCGGTTTACTACAATTGTGTGAGGTCAACTTAATTAATTTTATATATTCACTAATAATTTAAAATTTTAAAAATAAAAAATTAAAACTAGACTTAAAACTCGGTTAACTTAATCCTGCCTGGCCAGGTTTTGCCATCCCTAAATGTTACCAAGTTTTATAATCTAATATTAAATGCATTACTTTTGTAAATGACTTTATAATGTTTTCTCTCTTGAAAGAAAAATCCAAGTCTCGAAAGGGATAATAACTAATAAGACAAAGCACGATTGGACACTTTTCTCCAAGATTCCATCCACATTGGATAAGGCACGAGCATACCACACGCCCTGACACGTTGGTCTATTTTTAACCGTCCACGGGGATCCAATCCAACGGCCCAAAATAAACCCATTCCACTGTGGAACTCCTGGTAGCCTATAAACATCCTCAGCCGCTAGTGAGTTCTCTCACACATACCTGAGCCAAAAACTTATCATTTTTAGGATCAAAGCAGCACTTTTGATCTCTCTGTTCTTCAATCTCTGATCCAAAATGTTGGTGAAACCTTTCTCGGTCTCTTCTCTGCCAGTTTCCAGGCGATGGGGTGTTGTTCCTTGCTCCCAGGGTGGTCGTTTGTCGACTCTGTCGGCGGCGACTTCGTTGCCTGTAAAGAGAAGATTTGGCGGTCTTGTGGTCTCTGCCGCCGGAGGAAATACTTCTGCGGTTACAGGTGTGATATTTCATCCCTTTGAAGAGATCAAGAAGGAGGCTCTAGCCGTTCCTTTCGCATCCGACGTTTCTCTTGCTCGTCAATTCTATGCTGACGACTGTGAAGCGGCCATTAACGAGCAGATCAAGTCTGCATCTTGTTTTTATGAGTTTCATGCCTAGATCTTTGGATTTTTTGGTGGGTTTTAAAGTTTTTTTAATCACTGTTTTGTCTGGAACAGTGTGGAGTACAATGTTTCGTATGTGTACAATGCCATGTTTGCTTACTTTGACAGGGACAACATCGCCCTGAAGGGCCATGCCAAGTAATTTTCTTAAGAAATTCCTAATGTTCCTCCTGAAATTGTTCTACTTGTTATGGGAAAATGACTTAATTGGTCTTTTTTCTATTAGATTTTTCAAGGAATCCAGTGAAGAAGAAAGAGAACATGCTGAAAAGCTGATGAAGTTTCAGGTTCTTGTTCA
>JANZLD010000005.1:996678-1011016 GCA_026413575.1 Erythroxylum carthagenense | reverse complement strand
GAATGCATGTACCTATGAATAAATGCATATGCAATAAACCTGTTCCTCTATGATCAGAGGCCAGTAACATGCTCAATAAGTGAATGCAATGAAATCTATCAGTCCGTCCCAATTTACCAAAATGCCCTAGCTAACAGTAACGGGATGTTACATAGAGACTTTATCCCTTACAAAAGTGAAGCCTATTCTTGTCTTCAGGTCATTTATTGTGAAGCCTATTCTTGTCTTCACGTTAGCTTATAAGCGTGGAGAACTGAAACATTAAATGCATTTGTACGTGAGTTGAATTTGATATATATGTAGCCATACTAATGTTGTCATCTTTTGTTATGTTTTAACTAAACATAAGAAAGAAAAAGGTTCTCCTTCTATCATATATTGATGACAAAAAATGAAGAGAAAGAGACTTTCTAGTCACAAATTTGTGTTGTGAATGTTAATACATCTTGACAAAGATGTGTAACAAATGACCATTAATTAAATTAGAATTTAAGTCGAACACGTTGGTGTAAGACATTCATTATCATCATCATCATCATCGTACCTCGAATTCTCGCAATGAAGTAGGGTCTGGGGGGCCTGATAGTACGCAGCTTTACCCCTACAATGTAAAGAGACTGTTTCCAGTAGCCCACATGCATATGTGTCAAGATAATAGTGACAAAATAATAAAATAAAAAATAAAAATAAAAATAAAAAACTACTTAATTTAATCAATTACTTTATAAACATAAATTAAAAAAGAATAATATCAATAAATAATATAATAATCATAATCATAAATACATAAATAATAATAATAATGAAAATAATGAAAATAATTAATTAATTAATTAATTAATAAAAATAAAAGATAATAATTATTAAAAAATAAAAATAAAAATCACCAAGATCGCAGAATCCTAATTTACAGCGGTGTAATAATAGAGATGGCAGAAATACGTACTCCATCTTTTTCTATCAATTTTGTGTCATGTTGAAAATTTTTCCATTTGTACCATCTCAAATATATTATAAGCTTCTTGACCCTTTGCTCATGAATCATATTAAAGTGGCCTATTACATGAAGCTAAAACCAAAATGAAGGAATGTGTAAATGATTTATTGTACTAGTTTTGCTACCGGGTTTTCACATATAGTGAAAATCTAATTTGTGTACAAGTTTAGACACCAAATGTTTTTTAGAAATTGTTATGGTTGTTACATGTTTATTTTGAACCATATTTATCGTTTAATAGTTTGTAGAAAGTGTTGTGATTGATGTCACTTATATGTTATTATATTTAGTGATGGAAGGCTTGAACAATATGAATGATTACAATAATCGTATGGAAGTAGATGAAAAAAATGGGGTATGGAATAATACTATAAAAATGTATTTAATCTCCTTGATGGTTGAAGAAGTAAAGAAGGGAAATCAAACGACTACTACTTTTTTCAAATCTGGTTGGAAGAATATTAAAGCAGGGCTTCAAACAAAATCCAATAAGGAGTATATTGATATTTAATTGAAGAATAAGTATAATGGATTAAGGACAGATTGAAGAATTTAAAGAACTTACTCAAAGAAACAAGAATCAGTTACAACTCTTTTACTGGTAAAGTTAATGCTACAAATAAATGTTGGGAAATTTTATTTAAGGTAAAATATGTCTTTTGTTTATTAATAGATCATATTATATAATATTCATTCTTATATATCTTTTTCATTATTATAGGTGCATAACATAGCTCACAGATTCAAGAAAAAATGATGGAAGGAATTTTAGACTGGTGTTATATTTTTGGAGATACTACTGCGACTGATGTGCATGCACATCCATCAACTAAATCTCCATCGAATAGTACAGAAGAGGAACATGTAAATGATGTTGATGAAGATTACTCATATAAAGGAAAAAATATCAAGATAAAAGTTTTCCGTCTAAGAGAAAGAAGTCTCCTAAGAATAAGAAGGCAAAGAAGATACTTTCTAACATTGTAGAAGAAGCCTTACTTACACTTAACAAATAATCAAAAAGGAAGAATGATTTACTTGAGAAAAAATTGAGTGAAACTTCATCTACTGCAGAGAATAGATCTCAAGAGTCTAACATAAAGATGGAATGTCTGAATTCTTTAGATGAATTAGGTGTTGACGGTAAGCAATATGGAAAAACTATGAAGATTTTACATGATTCTCCATTTTATAGGGTTATTTTTTTGAAGATGACATAAATAAGAAAGTTGGATTGGATTATGTCACTTTAGTTATATTTTCATGTTCTTGCATATCGAATTCTTATTGATTTAACACTTTTATATTAAACATTATTCCATATTTTGAACATTTTTAGTTTGTGCTTTGTATGAATATTTGACTTAATTTTAAGTATATATTTTGTATAAATATTTTTTTTCTATATTTTATTAAATATACTTGATTGAATATTTTATTAATTATTTAATATTGGCATTGTAGATACATGAATTTCTTATTAGATTTCAAATCAGATTCTAATGATGAATGAAAGAAGGTAATCATTATTTCCGTAGTTGGGAGAGAGAACAAATATTTTCATTTACAAAAGCAACCATGTAGAACTTCTGCTCTACCAGGTTATGATTGGATATTAGAACTTTGAATGGGAACCCCACAAGGATTTATGAAAACTTAAGAATGAGAAAGATAATCTTCTTAAGCTTATGTGATGAGTTGAAGAGTTTAGGAGACTTAAAGGCAACAAATCATTTGATTGTGAAGGAACAAGTAACAATTTTCTTGATGACTATAAGGTATAGTGACAATTAGAGTCAATACAAAACGCTTTCAACATTCGACACGGACAATTTCCAAGTACTTTTGAAAAGTTTTATATGCAGTTAATTGTTTTGTAAAAAGAGTCATTACTCTACCATCTTTTACTAATACACCTCATGAGATTCAACATAATTCAAAATTCTTTCTATATTTTTATGTACATCCATATATTTGATTACTATTTTAATTATGTCCTTATGATTAAAAATTATTTTAATATATTTTTAATTTTTTAGGATTGTATAGGAGCAATAGATAGTACATATATTGACGCACATGTTCCGACTGATGAACAAATACCATACAGGGGCAAAAGAATTAATCTAACACAAAATATTATGTATTGTTGCTCATTTAACATGCGTTTTATATATGTAATGGTTGGATGGGAGGGTGCTGCAAATGATTCTCGAGTTCTTTTGAAAACAATGATAAATCTAGCAAATTAATTTCCTATGCCTCCACAAGGTATTATATTATTAAATAAATATAGTAGTTATGATTCATTTTTAAAATCTTTTTGCTAATATTATGTTCTTTATATGTTAGATACGTACTATTTGGTTAACTTGGGCTATACTTATATGCCTAGATTTCTTTCACCATATCGAAGTGAAAGATATCATTTACGAGATTATAGAGACAGAGGAAGACCTCAAGGTCTACAAGAATTATTTAACTACAGGCATTCTTCATTAAAAAATGTTATTGAAAGATATTTTAGTGTCCTAAAAGCAAAATTTCATATACTTAAAAACATGCCAAGTTATGATATGGAAAAACAAAAATACATCATTATTGTTGCTTATGTTATACACAATTATATTAAAATGTAAGGGTAAAGCGATGAGTTATTTGACAATTATGCCAAAAATGAAGAACAAATTAGGGAAAATGAAAATAAAGATGCAAGTTTTCAAGTGGAGTATAATATCACTCCAGCACAATTTCGAGATCTGTCTTGGAAGCAAGATGAAATTGTTAGGCAAATATAGAGTGATTATATTATTTCTAATTTATTTATGTTTCTTTTGTAAATGATAGTACTATTATGTTTTCAAGAATTATAATATGATAGATATCTTTTATTGATATAATTTTCTATTTTACGAAATTTTGTTATATACAATTAATGTATATTTTTTAATTACATTTAATTTGCATATACTTAAATTTTAATCGTAAGATAATTAATTAATTTAAAAATATAATAAATGATATAAAATTATTAATATAAGAATATAATTACAAAAATAGAAACAAGATGATAAACCAAATATGTATTTGTTTTTAATTACTAATCTCAATCTAACATATTTTTGTTTTTGATTTTTATATTATAAGTCTCAATCAAGCAAATTTTTTGTTTTTTCAAGAAATAAACAGAAAAAAAAATAAAAATTAAAAATCATAACAGAAAAATATAAATAAAACCAAACGATCCAAAAATATCTAATTTTACCAACCGCTAATCAAATCAAATATAATTCACTTTCAGTTCTCAACTAACAACAAATATAATTTACCGTTTGGCAATGAGGGCCTAAATCTTTGATGCAATAAACAGTGATCGCATGTCCAGCATCAGGCGGTCTCTTCAGGTTTTAAAACCATACAATGATCTATGGTTGACAAAATGAATAATTTAAAATCAAATAACAAATTCAATTTACATAATTATTATATAATTGCTATAGATAATTATAACATACAGAAATAATGGCCTTTGTAAAGAGTTGGGATGGGTTGAAATGATTTCAATCATATCAACTACGTGGACTCCAACCCCGTTGGGCTCTTTTGTCGTCTGCCAAGAAGAAGCAATAGAAGCAAGCTTTACAGTAGCCATCCTGACCAAGGCTACTGGACATGTTCAAGCTTGAAGGAAGGCATGAACCTTTCAGGGGCTACCAAGATTTACACTCTCTTGGAAAAGCAGAGATTAAGATGCATCCAGGAGGAAGTTTTACTTCCACGGAAAAGTATTATATGATTTTTAAAATGTAAGTGGCATTTTAAACAGAACGTGGAAAGCTCCAAACTGAACTATAAGTAAATCTAAGGATCCAGAATTATCCTGATAAAATGGTAAAAGTGATGCTCCTGCCATCAGAAGTAAAAGTTCAGCCTCAAATAAAGCAATCAATGACCTTGTCTATCATAAGTGAGTCCTGCAGCAATATAAATACAATCACCAACAAAATTTTTATGCAGCAGCTTGTGCTGCAATCCTCTTCCTAGCCTCCTCAATGATTGACAATTTGATACCCTTGCCCTTGGGAAGAGATACCCATGGCTTGGTTCCCTTGCCAATGGTGAAAACATTGCCCAATCGGGTGGCAAATTCATGACCAAGAGAATCTTGTATGTGAATTGTTTCAAAAGTTCCCTTATGCTTCTCTCTGTTCTTGATGACTCCAACTCGCCCTCTGTTCCGTCCTCCAGTTACCATCACAACATTTCCCACGTCAAACTTGATGAAGTCGGTAATCTTATTGGTCTCCAAGTCCAGCTTAATGGTGTCATTAGCCTTGATTAGTGGATCCGGATAGCGGATGGTGCGACCATCATATGTGTTGAGGTATGGGATACCTTTCTGCCCAAACTGAACAGATCGCACTTTGCAAAGCTTAAACTGCATGACATGGCATGAATCAAACACTGACTTATATAGAACTATAACTTTAATAAACACTGATAGTCTACATCAATTGAGTTATGTACACGACCTTAAGTTTCCTAATTCAAACTAGAATATGCTTTAAGAACATGGAAAAACAGTACACAAACCTTTGCCTCATCATCTCTGACAGAGTGAAGTCGGAAACGACCCTTAGTGTCATAGAGGAGTCGGAAATTCTCATTTGTCTTGGGAATAGACACAACATCTATCAAAACAGAGCAGAGCACCATTGATAATAAATATTAAAGATCAAGTTATACGAGGTAAAATACAACATGTACATATCTTTAAATGATCATGCACAAGTTCACCACGAATAACTTGGATAATAAAATTAAGAAGATCAAGATCAAGATCAAAAGTAAATACCCATGAAGCCAGCTGGGTACGTCTTATCAGTCCTGACCTTCCCATCAACAAGAACATGTCGCTGCATTAGGATAGCAATAACTTCACGATATGTCAATGCATATTTCAGCCTGTTTCGCAGAATAAGAATCAAAGGCAAACATTCCCTTGATTTATGAGGACCAGATGATGGCTTTGGTGCCTGCAAACCACAACAAAGAAAAATGAGAAAAAAAAAAAGAGCCACGGGGACAGAAAAAAAAAAGGTAAGAACATTTTGTTAACATACAAATGCACCGCCAAGTTTGTCAAGCATCCAATGCTTCGGCGCATTGAGCCTTTTCAAATGTTTCTTCAACCCTCTCGCCTGTGATGCACCAAAACCGTAAGCATTCAACAAAGACAATCAAAAGAACAAAAAAACAAATATCAAGCTATATGAACATCCAGTAGTTGTCGCAATTAACAAGAACAATAAACAGCAATACAGAATCAGCGAAGCAAAACAAAATAGTTAAGCATTGCACAAAACAAACATAGAATTGCTGAGACAGTCACAACCCAAAAACAGAAACAAATACATTATAACAGGCAAGTAAGTTCCCAAGATAATCAACTATAGCACCAAAAGAAACAACCCAAAACTTCTGCCTCAGTTCAAACTCCAAAGCAACATGAACCCTACTAGGATCTAATCACCAAGAACCAAAAAATCAGAGAAATCCAGTTGAGAAGACATTGGAAGATGATTGCTAACCATTTTGAGCCCCGATGTCCTCGAACGCTAAGGCTGCGAAAAGGGTTTTTTTCTCTGCGACCAAGCTCCCCCGGGGGCACAGCAATCGTTGTAGTTTTTATAGTCTCTAGGGTTTGTGAGAAGAAGATTTCTTTGGGCCTAGAGAATTGGGTCCAAAAGGTTTGTAAAGCCCAGGTCGGGTAGGGTTGGTCTGAGTTTGTTAGTCTGGGTAAGGTCAGTTGCGTAATTTTGAGTTTATTCGTGGCTGTTTGTTGGAAAGACGGCAGAAGATCGGGCCTTTACAAAGTTGGGCTGGTTGGTTATTTAACGGATCGGGTTATATCGGGTCGGGCTCCGTTGAGCCTATCTAGTTGGTTCAAGTTTGGGGTCAAATTCGGGTCCGGTCAATCTGAAACGCTTTTCTGGCGGTAATTCAGGGCTCCTGAAGCTGGTAGGATTGATGGAAAATGGAGGTTTTTCGGGAGGAATCTGAGCAATTGGTGTCAATATAGTCTATTGGCATGCAAAGTTATTGTTTGGACGTTGATCGGAGGGTGGTTTTTTCCGATTAGGCGCTGCGGGTTTTTAGAAAGAGATGAAGGCTAATGGTGTGTGACTTGTTTAAGGAGATGTGAAAAGAAAGGAATTTTGATTGATGGGGCGATTTAAGCAGAAGGAAACGTTGTTTTTCTTTTTAGTTGTTGAAGAATTTAATGAGTTCAAGATTCAAGTCTGATTTAATCTTCTCAATCATCTGAATGCCGATTGTTGCTTGTTTCAGTAACTGGATCTGTTCTGAAAGGTGTTCTTTGAGGACCCTTTGCTGTTCTTTGAAGCGGGTGTGTTCAAGAACTGGCCTTTTAAAGATTCTGATTCACAGAAAACAACCCAATATCTGATTCTTTATAAGCTCTCAGTCATTTGATCCCTTTTTTTTTTTTTTCCTATTGTTCTGATGTTCTGAACCTACAAGAAAGAATCATAGCTACATGAAGACTTTCAACTTGTTTGCTTTTTTTTTCTTTTGAGCTTTTTAATGGCTTCCTTCAACAGTCTACTCTCCCAATTTTTCTTTATCTGCAATTGTCTGGTGGCGTTATCTTCAACATTATCTCCTCAGGCAAAGCTGTTGTCAAATCTGCTGGTTCATTGACCTGTCAGGGTTTATGCTTCCTTTTCTAATATCTATGTTGGTTTGTGGATCCTTGCAATTTCTGAAACAAAAAAAATGTAGTAAATGCACCTTACCAATACCAAATCTGCTAAACTAGGAAAGATCACATTTTTGAAGTTTGGAAGCCTGAAATTGAAAATCCAACATAACTTCCCACATTACATTGAGTGTCTCTCCTTAGAGACAAAAACCAAACCCATTTTTTGTGGTTGGACCACTATTGAGAACTTTGCAATTCATGTCTGCAACTTAATAATAATAATAACAAATGGAAGAGACTATGTGCTCCGAAGATACTGGGTGGTATGGGTTTCTGTTATTTACATTGCTTTAATCGTGCAATGCTTTGTAAGCAAGGTTGGCGATTCTTGTCTCACCCAACTTCGCTACTAAATAAGTTGTTTAAAGCTAAATATTTCCCAGATTGCAGTTTTCATCATGCTAGAGAAGATCGAAATCCTAGTTTAATTTGGAGGAGCATTTTCTTGGCATAACATTTGCTGGGCAAAGGAGCTCGTTGGAGAGTGAGAGATGGAAAATCAATATCAGTTTTTAAAGATCCCTAGTTGAATCGTGATGAGGGTTTCTTTGTGCGTTCTGCTCCGTTAATTGGTATGGAGAATATGATCGTTAGTGATCTTTTTAATTCGGACAACTTGGGATGGGATTACTCTTTTGTTAATGGCATTTTAGCACCAGTTGATGCTTCACAAGTTTTCAAAATCCCCATTTCACCGTTGTTGCCTTCTGATCACTTCTGCTGGCATTTTATTAGGGATGGTTTGTATAGCGTTAAATCAAGGTATAAGATTGCTACTGTTCAGTATTCTTCTATTTCCTCTTACTTGGTTGATGGCCACTGGAATTCTCTTTAGAATGTCTCAGCTTCTCCCGAAAATAAAGGATTTCCTCTGGAGGCTCTCGTGTGACTTTGGTACCTTGCAAACAGAAACTCTTAGCTAGGGGCGTCCCTCTCGATGTTTCTTGTAACAGATGTGGCCTAGTTGAAACCATGGATCATGTGTTGCTCTCTTACTCCCATGCTAGAAAAGTGTGGAATGCTGCAGGTATCTCTTTACAGGGTGATGACAATAAACACTGTATCTCATTGGTGTTAGTGGGTAAAAATTCTGTTTTGGGCCACCAGATTTTAGTGATTTGTTGGAGCCTTTGATTCCATCGAAATCTGTTATGTTGAGAGCAGAAGGATACTCACCTGAATGCCATTATATCTTTTGCTGATGAGTTTCTTGCGAATTGGGAAGAGGCAACTTGTGCTTTTAATCAGATACAATCGAATGGCAACACCCTTTCTCAATGTCATTCTTGGAGTAAGCCTGACGTGGGATGGTTGAAATGTAATGTTGATGCATCGATCTCGACAGGAGACAACAGCTCGAGTTTTGGGTTGTCCTCAGGGATGATCATGGTCGGTTTGTAAAGGCTCTCTCGAGCCACATACCTTGTTGTGTGGATGCTTATCTTGCAGAAGCAATTTCTATCAAAGAAGCTCTGGCTTAGCTCAAGGATCAACACCTGGATAGAATTATCATTGAGTAGGATTGTTTAGAAGCAATTAACCATATTAATAACTCATCCACTAATTTGCTAGAGGTTGGTACAGTGTTTGCTTAATGTCTCTCACTAAAGAACAACTTCCATCATTTGTCCTTCCATTGGACTTCACGGAATGCTAATAAGGCTGCTCATTCGTTAGCAAGGGTTGCTTTATTACATACAAACTGATTTGAGTGGGATTCTATCCCAAGTAGTATTGTTTATGTTTTTCTTTGTGATTATTCGTCGCTTGTAATCAATTCAGAAGAGTTTTTAGGTTCGGGTGTTACAAGGTAAAGCCTATTGACTTTGGGTTTAGTTGCTTCTTCTGATTTTAATTTCTCGTTTTTTTAATGAATTTGCTTACCTTAAAAAATAATAATAATAACAACAATCTAGAAAAAAATTGCAATTAAAGTTTAAAAAAGTCCCAGCTTCTTACCTCGGCTTCGCTTTTCTGGAGAACAATTCTGTGGGGGAAAGAGGACCACATTCCTCAAGTTCGCTATGTAGAGGAAACCGACAGCTTGACATAGTTGGTGCTTGCAATATAACAGCCCTTAGATCAAGCCATGATCGATGGGCTTGACAAAATGAGCACTATGGTATTCTTAAGTCTCGCTATTGTGATTCCTGTGAAGTCCAAGGCCACCACCCCAAGGAATAGTTGTCCTGCTGCTTTATGGTAACTAGATTGACTTGTCTAGTCTTGTCTTATCATTGGACATTGGACTGTTGGGAGTTTGAAGTGTCTTCAGTGAGATTGTCTCACTGGGGTTGTCTTCAGTGAAAGTTGTACGAGTACACAGATCGTGCTTCTCATCTATAATTTTCAGGTAAACTAAAAGTTTGGTCATGATAGGCACACTGCAGCAAAATTGTGGAACCTACTGTACTTAATGTACATCCACGAGATTGAAGTTGTTTCTTTTTCATATGGATCATTTTCTAAAGCCGATCTTGGGCCTAAAATGCAGTTGAATCAGGTTTTACCAATTAATTTCGGATGAGTTTAAGGCTTAAACCCCATTGCCACCACCAGAAGCTGCTTATATCAGCAATGGACAATTTAGCCTACGAAGACAGATACAAATCACTTCACCATTTCCAAGAAAAGTTCCCAATTTTCAGTGGAAGCTCGAGCGAAAAATTTCAGCCGTCATCCGTTTAGCAGTCTTTTTTGACTTGCGACCAAAAACCTGTTAGAAGTTATTTAATATTCGACTTTGCATGCGCATCACAATGGAACAGAGGTCGTCACTGCAGACCCTCTGTTCAAAGCGTTGGAGAAACTAATAGAAAAGGTTGCTGTGTCTGTGAGCAATACCAAATGATGAACACATCCAAGAGACAAGGTGGGGAATACCCTTTTCTTGGTTCTTTAAAGTGACTTGAAGATTCGAGCATTTCAGGAGGAGTGACTGTCACTGGACTACCCTGGATTCTCCAAATTTGTAAGTTCCTATTGCTTTGTAATCCCACTATTTATGTCCGTTGCTCATGTTTAGAACTTCTAAATTTATCCTCTACCAAATGGTCTACAAATGCACGAAGCAACTGAGCTACTTAGAGGCATACGTATTATCAGAAGTAATCGAGGGAAAAGGGTAGGTGAGTACAAAGAAGGCAAGACTTTTAGTTGAAGCTTAGAAGTAATCAGAAAAGACGCGAATTTTGATTAGATCTGCACAGCTAGATTGCATTTAGGCCCCATGAAAAGATTAAAGCTTCCTAGTCTTCCTAGTCCTTTTAGGACCATATAATAATGATAATGATGGGGCTTGCAAAAGTCGGTATTCATTAATCAAGAAGTTGAAACAGCGTTTTATGCATTTGAAGCCAGTCTCTGTCCTCTAGGGAATGAATGTCTATGATAAGAACTTAAAGGGTATTAATGTCTCTTTATGAAATCCTCATTGAGTTGTGATCTCCTTGTGGCAGGCAGTACATATTCAGGACACCTGAGGAAAAGAAGCAGCTGTCCACTGTGCGTAAAAATGGGTTCTGCAAAACTAGTCTACTTGTCCCTTCCTAGCTTGCTTTTGGTCATCTTGGTATCTCCATTTCAAGTTGCTTCTTGCTTAGAGGTTCAGGATTCGTTCACTGTTGGTTCTCAGAAAGTTAATCTGTCAATTTACTATGAATCTCTATCCATCCCTTCAGCCAAATTCATTGTCCAGAACCTTGGTACCATCTTCAACAATGGTCTTATCAGCATCACCAATCTCAGGATGGTACCTTGGGGTAGTGCTCGTGTCGATATAGTTAACAAAACCATCGCTTGTCAGGTCAGAATTTGCCTTCTTCGTCTTCATTTCTGGTCATTTTACCGGTTAGTCATTACCAGCTACTCTGGATTTTGCTGATATGGCACTCAGGAGCATTACTGTGACTTAACTAGATTGATTAACATAACCTGCATAACCATAACCGGGACAAAAGAATCCATTTCACGTGTTTTCCTGGTTGAACGGTTTCATGTCAGAACAAGAAGATGATCTTTGGTTGACTTTAGCTAAAATCTTCAAGAACCTGCATTTCCAAATTAAGGACACTGCAAAAGTGAAGCTTCATTTTAGTGTTTCAGGACATACTTTTTTAACATCATAATGCATTAACTTCTTCAAGCATGAGGACCCATCTTTTCTTTTATATTTGATATATTTTTTCTCCTTGAAATTTTCCACTTTTCTTTTCCCTTCTAAAGTAATGATTTTGTTGAGTTAATTGATTATAATCTCAAATGTGTTGTCAACTCGCAGAATGGTCCTGATGAATGTCAGCTCAATATAATACAAGCCTGCGCCATTATTGTCTTGAATGATGAGGTAGGACCCATATGAGGTTTAGCTATGGTGGTTGAGTCTTCAACGAAGAATTTAATTGTCTTAGTTAAAGTCTAAGATAAGGAACTTTTATCTTACGGTCTCCAATTGTCATATAGATTATAACTACTGAAGAGCTTTCTGCTCTAAAACTCCATCGCAGAACAAGATTTATGCTTTGAGTTACTGCATTGAGTTCTTGGTCATTGAAGGAAGGCATCAGGACTGGAAGTCTTGTTTTGACTCACTTGGATTGTCTGCAAAACCGGTTTTGGACTGCTACAGAAGTGGTAATGGAACAAAGGTCAGTCCTTTTGATTCAGTTCTTTCATGAGCATAGATTGGAAAAGCATTGATTTTTAATGTCCTTTCCTTTCTCAGCTTAACGGACAAAATCTTATTTAACTAGGCCTCGGGCCTAAACAAAAAACCCAGATCTTGACTTAATGGCCAACCTGGCTCATTGCCAACCCTACTCAGTTTGAATAATAAATTCTCCTGTTCCTATGATGAGTTCTAAATTTGAGTGCCAACTTCTACGCAGCTTGGACTAGCATTTGGTTTAGAAACCGCACATCTGAATCCGCCTCCCTCATTCATGCCATGGGTAGTGATCAACAATCGTTCGATTGGAACTGTTAGTTCTCTAGCCTAGACCTTCCATTCACTCACCTCTCTCTTTCAGTGGCAGCCATTAATGGACCTTGTTTCAATGCAGGATTATCAGAACTTTACAGGTTATGTTTGCAATGCATTCAAAGCCAGCCCTGCACCTAAAGCATGTACAAGTTCTCCACCAAAGACTAGTTCAATCAGAGAGGTTAATCCAACTTCTGATCCAATGAGGTTTAAATCAAAGAACTTTACATCTGGTGGAGCAGTCAAGAGTATGCCAAGGTTGAAGAAAGCTTCATTGAAGGAACCTTCAAAAGGGTTCTAATAGAATATTAACACTTGGAGTTTTTCTTTTTATGGATTATTTATGCTGTAGAATATGAAAGAAATTTGATATTATTAATTTTATAATATCAAAATTAAAATTATGTTCTCAATATATTAAATAATATATAGTCATTTATTTTATTACCCTAAATTTTAATAAATAAAGAAACTAATTACGAGAATTAAGGTTGATAATGAATAGGTTAAATTTAAATTTAAATAACAATTTTGAGTTATTTTTTAAAAAAATAAAGTTTCAACTGATATTAGACCGTCATAAAATCGGCTAACGATTTAATAAAATTAAAGAATTTGAAATATAATTAAGAAATATAATTAAAAGAGATTGTCCTTACTTATCGAATAATTTAAAGTTTAATTAAAAATAATTGTTAAAATAATTATTAATTGATTTATTTTAATTTATAAGAATTTATTGTTTTATAAAAATTGACCAATTAATTAACAAATTGATTAATTGAAGGTTGAATAGTTCAAGGTTTTTGCAGGTGAACCAACCGAAGATTATTGATTTAAGTTTAAAATGGTTATGTATTAGAAATTTTAACAATTGCTTGCAACATTTATTTTATTTTAATATGTAAATGTGTTAAATAATTTAAATGAAATACATGAATTATTAATTATTAATTATGATATTGACAAATTATTATATATATAATTTTAAGAATTGAACTGTTGAAGAATTATATAATTTATTTAAATATTATTTTTTACATATTTTATAAATCATATTAATATTAATATGAGATAATATGTATTTATATTTAAAAAATACTCAATTTAAAATTTTTTAACAATTTTTAATTCCTCACACTGAAAAGCAGAAGAGAAGAGTCTATTTTGCTCTTCGAGATAGCCCAAAATTGGCCCAAAAACGTCCCATCTAGGGAGCCTCAATTTGCCGCCATTGTTGGGAGTCCGTCTAGCCTCTACTGTCGTCTCTATCATTTGCGGGTGTGTGGAAACTTATAAATTGAATTCGTGAACGAATTGAATTCAATTACATTAATGAAGTTGGGATTAAATTCAATTTATATAGTTTGGAACAAATATAGTAATATTAGAATTGAATTCAATTACACTGTTTGGAACAAATATAGTAATATTATAATTGAATTCAATTACACTGAATTCAATTATACTGTTTGGAATAAATCTAGTAATATTAGAATTGAATTCAATTACACTGTTTGGAACAAATCCAGTAATATTTGAATTGAATTCAATTACATTGAATTCTACACTGTTT
>JANZLD010000005.1:932531-946729 GCA_026413575.1 Erythroxylum carthagenense | reverse complement strand
GAGCTCTGATGTGTTTGCTTATGGTGTTTTGCTTCTTGAAGTCGCGACAGGCAAGAGACCTGTCAATACAGGCCCTTTAGAGTTGATGGATTGGGTGTTGGAATGCCAACAAAAGGATCGAATTCTTGATGCGGTTGATCCCAAGTTAAACGAAATATTTGTTGATGAGGAGATGGAATTGGCACTGAGGTTAGGCCTGTTTTGTTCTCAACAGAAACCAGAAGACAGACCGACCATGAGACAAGTTACAAGGTATCTCGACAGAGAAGATCAACTTCCTGCCATTAACGATCGGAGCTCCATTTACAATGGACTTCCAAGTGAACTGAGCTCCAGATTGTCCGAAGTGAACATAACATCCAATCAATCATATGTTTTTAGCATATCTTCAAATTCTATTGTCGCTGGCAGATGACCATAAGCTTAGCTCTTGATCTTTTTCTTCAGATTTTGGCATATAGAAACCGATCAGGGTACAGTTTTTTCTAGCTCTAGCCTGATTTGTGTGTATAAACCTGACATTGATGTGTATTTATGATTAATTTCTCAAATTTTCCTTCTCCTATACTTGAGTTCTGGTTTGCATTAAGAATCCCTTAAAACATAATGAATACATATACACCACATAGAGCAAATGGGAATTCAGACGCTTAAAGTATAGTTCTTACATGATGGATTGAAAAAAAAAAACGGGGAAAACCACTGATCGGTGGTGTTGCATTAAACTAAACATACTTTCCACTGACAACAGGTTTATAACAAAATCCCGATGATTCACTTCTGCAATACAGAAGAAGACATGGACAAATGGCCCCTCTGTTATTGCATTCTAGAGGTGATCGTTTGAGAGGATTAACTGATGCTCTTTACCAACTACTTGGAGAGGTAGAGGAAGACAGAAACAATGAGTTCAATTCTAACTGAGAAAAAGTTCTACTGATCATAAACAAATGTGTGCTGACATAATCCTACTCACGAAACCATTACCCGTGCAATCATCACTTGAGTCCAGTTTGCGGTCTCCTTGAGTTGTTCGTCATCGGATTGAAGGCACTCGCCAAGAAATTCAACACAATAGGAATTGTCTCTGAAGAGGAGCTTCGTATTTGAACCAAGTGCATCAGCCAGATCACCCATTACTGCAACAGCAGCTTTTGTCACGCTCTCATCCCTACAGAAAATTTGAAACACGAAGGTTGGGTTAAAGGAAAAAAGATTCACCAAATGTCAAAGGATTGGATTGAAGGAATAGGAAGGAGCAAAGGGTAACAAGAAATACCTTAGTGGCTCCCTGAAGACCAATTCTATAAATTGCAAAAGATGCCCACCATGTGGTAACATCACTTCAGGTTTTGAATTTTTGAACCCCTGAAGTATACCAGAATAAGCTTCAAAGATGCTACGCTTCAGCTGGTTGCCATATTCCATCAACTCCTCGTCACTAGTATCTATCTGGGAACATATCTGAGCAGCGCTGCGCATCATTGCAATTGTGGACTCTATGTACTTTGAGAACTGTTCTCCGATTGCAAGAGCAATGTCCCCGAAGCAGGAAAATATGGGAGGCTTTACAGACCGGTGAAGTTCAGCGCTTTGGAGATTCTGGATAAGCCGACTCATTATCCCATCACAATATGGCAAAATCTTGTCATCAATGGCACGACAGATATCACCAACAACCCCAACCGTGATTGCACAAACCTGGTACTCCTCAAAATTCTGCAATCCCATATCCAGATACTTGTACAATTCGGGCATGTATTTTGTAAATTCTGATCCTGAGGCATAAGCCAGTGCTCCAATAGCTAGCATTGCTTCCTCATGCACAGTGGAGCTGCGACAAGCAAGCACCCTGAGGAACAGTATCATAATTGGATCTGCAGCCTGGAGTATGATGGACTTGGTCGCCTCAGTGCTGCTAAGTTTTTGAATAATAACCTGAAGAACCCCACAGAGAGAAGATTGCAAGTCTCCTTGCTTCTCCCTGTCATCTGAAGATACAATCTGAAGGTCTAAAGTTTGCCCCAACTTACTCATGATTACTGGCAGCAGCTCTGCAATGATCTGAGATGTTTCTACAATATTGGAACACCTGACAACCTCATTCAAGGTTTCATATGCAGAAGATCGGAGTTTTGAGTCACCCCCATCTGTACGCTCTGCAGTTTTAAGAAGTTGAGAGATGATGCCAGGAAGACATGGTGTAAGGAGAGAGGAGTTGTTTCCAGCATCCTCATATCCTTGGGCGAGATAGTAAATGGCCCCACAAACCTTCTCAGCTACATTTGGAGCATCATTAATACCCTCCAGGAGGACTGCCACAATTCGGGGAAGATTCTCTTGGGAAATTACGGAAAATCCATTAGCAGGACTATGCAACAACTCAAATATACGGCTAAGAGTCCAAGCAGTTGTGTCCTTGACATGATTATTCTCATCCTTCATTGCATTAAGCAGAAAATCCAGGCCAGCATTAACCAGTGGTGTTAGTTTCTCAATACTAGGGCCTTCAAGAATGGAGCCAAATGCATACGTGGCTGCCTCTCGACAATGCCAATCTGGCTTTACTATATTAGCCTCTACAAAAGGCATTACGAGAGGGACAAGAGGATCCCCAACAGTTTTAGCAACAAGACCAAGACATGTCCCACCAGCCATGGATACATTCCAGATGCTATCATCCTGATCTTGATCTTCTTCTTGCTTCAGTAAAGTTTCCAGCAACATGGGAACCAAGGAGGGGAGGGCCTTTTCAATGAAGTGGGAATGAGCAGACCCAGAATCACCAGTCTCAGAACTTTCATAGTCTTGAAGTTCTATCTCTTCATCGCAAATAGAGCTCCAGAATTCAATTGCTTGGAGTGCAACCATCTCTTCATCTCCTTTTACTGCACTAGATGTAAGCTGAAAAAGAGTCTGCATATAGGGCTCAAGCACCTCATAGTATGTCGATGCTATTGAAACAAGACACTCAAAAGCAGCCTGCCTAATCTCTGCTTCTTTTGACAATGCTGTCTCACAGACTACCTTCATAATATAATTCCTTTCCATCTCATTTTCAAAGTTGGTTTGTGCAAATTCCAAGGCATTATATAAAGCCTTTGTTGCGGCCAGTCGTACTTCAGGACTATGTTCGGCAAGATTCATGCCCTGGACAACAGCTGTAAGAACTGAATTAACTTCATTTTGCCCAAGATCCTCATGGGATATCTCCTCACAAACATATCCAAGAGTTTCAAGGGTTGCTTGCTTCAGTGGTGCAGGACTGTCACACTGAGTCATATTATTGAGCAACGATCCAATGAGCTCAGGCCACTGTTTACGAGGAATCTCAATTGAAGCAACTTTGGCAATTACTTGAGCAGAAGTGTGCCGTGCTTCAGGTACGGAGGAGCCAAGGGTTCTCAAAAGCAAGTCTTTGATTTGTGACTTGATAGAAATTTCTATTGCCATCCATTGTTGAACAAGATGTTCCTTTCTCACTGCTTCTTTGGCATCCAATGAGTTTTTCAGCACAATACCAGCTAACCGACGTGATTCATTTGGCTTCTCATTATTTGCAAGCTCAACTGACAAGGAAAGGAGAAATAGTGGCAAGTTCTGCTCTTGGAATTGCCTTAAAGTGGCCTCTGCCTCAGTTCGGACCTTAGCATCTGGTGATTGTGCAGACAATAGAAACTGCGTGATCTCCATAGCCATTTCTTCCAAATCTGTAACAGAAAACCCTATGCAAATTGTGAAACATAAAAGAGAATTCTATATAAAAATCATAGGGAATGTAAGAAACTAGTCGGTGGATGGGAAAGCAGACATAAGCAAAACAATAAATTGCATTACAGTCCCGCATATCAAGAAGTGTGCGATATAAAAACGATTATTTCACCAGAACATACATCTTACTTCAGAAATCCAATACCCATTCATTTGAATGTATGGCTTTAGATGAATCTTAACCCAATCTCAAACAAAATCGAATCTTCTAAAGAGCAGCATGATTCCTGAATAATTTCACCACATAAAGTGCATAAACGGGAAAGAACAACCAGGCCCATAATCCATTTGACATGTTTATTTATGATTCACACAGAACTAACCATTAAATCAAGCCAAATCAAGCAAACATTTTGACTTCCTAGTACACAATCTTAAGGCACAGCAAGTCCAAAGACTAACTCGGGTCAGTCATTTCTGTGCCCTCAAATCCAAAGACTAACTCGGTTCAGTCATTTCTGTGCCCTTTCAACAATCAAACAAAGCAGTAATTACTGCAACAGCTAAAAAACAGAGGCAAGACAAGACTTTACTCATAAACAAAGAACTTTACCAACAACATGCTAAGAAGAAACAGGAAGACAATAACCCAAAACAAGCGAAACAACAAACACGCACATCATGAATCCCTCGATGCCCGAAACGACCCCAAACATTTGAGACCCACGAAGAACACAAATCCCAACAGGACCAACACATGCCCAAAACCCTAACTAACTAAAACCCACTAAAATAATTGCATGCAAAGAACAGATCCAATCACAAAAAGCAAAAAAAAAAAAAAAACCCATATGAGAATAAAGATTATACAAACTACCTAATTACAAGAATCCAAGTGAAATAAACACGGAGTCCCAAAACCCAGTAGAACAGTAGCTCTCCCTCTGTCACTACCCCACAATCTATGCTCGTCAATCTTGTTGTTGCTCGAGGGAAGCAAAACAGAGAGAGGAGAAGAGAATCGAAGCTTCAAACGATGCGAGGTTTTTTAGAGGAAAATGTGTGTGTGTATATATATACTAATCTCATTTCGAATTGGCTTGAAGAAGCGGGAGGCAAGTAGCGACATGGCGTAAGAGACCTACGGGCAGGGGATTGTGGCTGCCCGAAACCTGCCCGATACCACTGATCCAAAAACCCTAGAATTTTTTTGAATTTTCTCACGTGTGAGAGAGGTCTCACACGTGTTCTCCTGCAACGGTTAATAACATGTCCTATATAAAAAATCCTTTTATTAAATCTTTTAGATAGACATTTAATAGGGTTTATTTTATAAAAATAAAATATTTATTGTGATTCATTATTTCAAAAATAAATGTATTATTATAAATTATTTAAAATGTGATAAATTTTAAAATTAATTTATAATAATGAAAATATTTTTAAAATAAATATTTTATCCTATTCTTTTCTTCACAAAAGACCTTAAAAATTTTGTTAAAAGACATTTTTTTCTTAAGATGACAAAAAAAATAATGCAATTAATATGTATGTAATCTTAAAAAAAGCTACTTTCTTTTTTACTTTTATTTATGATGTATTGAGTCTATTTGAATTTTAAAACTATAAATATATAAAGAACTAATTTGTTTGATTAAATTTTTATTATAAATTAAGATTTATTATAAAAAGAATGATATGAGGCATAAATTATATTAAAATGTCTCATCCTTTTTATAAAGTCTAATTATTTAATATAAAATTCAAAACTCTAAAATTATTACTTAATATTACAAATCAAAATTTATCTCTACATAATATTATACTTACTTTCTATTATTTTTTTATTTTATTTCTTTTTATTTTTTATTTTTATTTCTATTTCTTTTTTATTCTAATTTTACTTTTATTTATCATTAGTTTATTTATTTATCTACATATATTTATTTCCTTTTTCTATTTTTATTTTTATTTTCATTCATTCGTATGGGTCATTTAGAAACAATTTCTCTATTAGTTATGAATAAGGCTGTGTATTATTGAATCTCTGCAAACCTTACATCTTAGTAATATTTCTATCGAGTGTTGATGTTATTATTATTGGCAATGTTATATTTACTAATTTGACAGTAGGAAAAACAAAACAAAGTAATGTATGATTTCAATGTATTTATTTTGTAAAATGTTTTTAAAATAAGTTAAACCGGTAAGTTAAAGAAATTTAAGATTTAAAAGTTTCAATATTAACTATTACAAAATATGTTAAAATTTTCATAAAATTACATAATTTAAACTATAGTTTAAAAAGGTTATTCTTACCTATTAAAAGATTGAAATTTAATTAAAAAAATATTAAATAAAAATTAATTGATTTATTTTAATTTATAAAAACCAATTAATGTATAAAATTTAACTGATTAGTTACAAATTAATTAATTTTTAACAAGAATTATTAACATAAATCAACCAAAAAATTAGATTATTTAAAATTTTTACAGTTAAACTGACCGAGTCAATTAAATTTTTCTTAAAAATTAGCCGAACTAAAATGCATAGTCTTACAATCTCCCTTCTCAGAGCAATCGTTTGACGAGAAAATCCTGAACCTAAAAAATCAGCACAACATTTCCATGGAAATTCTTAAACCAAAAATATTAAGATTTTGTACAAATTTTAAAGGGCAGACTTCACTGCAAGCTTCCGTTACATGTACAAGTTTCTCTGCAGACATTCAGATCTCCAAAACCAAATCCAAATATTTACACATTAGCTTTACTAATCTACTTTCTGGTTCTCTTCCCAGCCAGTTAAATGAGAACTGATGTTTGCAGAAGGTCATGGCAAAAATGCGAGGGAGGTTTCAGCATCAACATTCGATCTATCGTAAGAAGCACAGACCTTCCCGGCGCTATGAGACGAGACAAGGTTCAAGCAACAGTCGAATTGCGTGACCTGATGAAAATAAGACAGGTATGGATATCTGGTGTTCTCACTTTGGTTGCTCACTGACCAGCTCGCGTGCTTTGTTATAGAGATCAATGGTGTCATCGCATGCGGGATCAAGACAAAGAGCTGCTTCGCAGTCACGGACGGTGGAGACAGAATCTCCCATAGAGTCGTGAAATGCTGCTCGAAGATGTAGGAGCTGCATGTCTGGCTTGAAAGCTATGGCTCGTGAAAGCTCTTCTACAGCTTCAACTTCCCTATGGTCATCCATTAAAGCTGAAACAACATAATAGCAGCTTTAATAGTGCAAAGTTTCTCCGCAGGAAAGTCCATTACTAATGATGGTATCGAACAATCTCCAGATTGACTATGGTCATCTTTTCATTGACTATGTTCCACAATGAATTAAATCGAACATGTTCATAGACAAACTATGACCTTGAACTTTGTACATATTTGAAAATGGAAAAAGTGCAGAATCGAAACTGTTTATGACTTACCGGCTGCTCGGTATCTGTATGGATAAGTCCTTAGGGGATCTAGCTGGGTTGCCATACTAAGATCCCTCTTTGCCATATCTGTATCGCAGTACTCAGACCGCTTTTCATAAGCTGAAGCATTGTTTCTTGCTTTTTCGATCAATTTTGTCATCTCATCATATGCGGGTTCGCGCTGACCTTTGAGATGGTATACACGAGCCAGACCTTGATGCGCTCTTGTATGCTTGATATTCAGGGCATTCATGTAGCAGTCAGCAGCAAGATCCAGTTTATCACAATCAACGTATACACTTCCCAAATTATTGAGTGCCTGTGGAATGATTGAAGAAATTTTAGCATATTCCATCTGCACCAAAAAATGATGGGAGTTCTTCGTGGATCAACTTACTTGGCCTTTTCGCAAGCCATCCGAAGGGCATCTAAGAGCCTCCTCTAGAACTTGGATGACATACATAGAGGAATCAGGATCAAGACTTGAATCTGCTAAAACATAAGCTTTAAGAAAGAAAGCTTCAAATGATCTATGAACTGAAATCGACTCCTCGGCCTTGGCTAGTGCTTCTTCCCGATGACCAGTGTCATATAGAATCCATCCCTCGTAGACAAGTCTTTCATTCTCAGATTTAGCATAATTTCTAGCCAACCGGAGACTACGCATTGCAGCTTTTTGACAATTTAACCTGTTATAGTGGAAACAACATGGATTCTTGTGTAAGATGAAGGATCATTACAAAAGAACCTCTAGACGAAAGGCAATACGAAGAAGAAAACATTTTCAGTTGTAACACAATCTTCAACAAGAAAATTGCTATAAAATAACCAAAGTTCACCCCAATTATGATAAATAATACACTATCTTCATGCCAGGGTGTACAATTTGAGTCATGATGAACCCACTATTCTGCCTTGCAATGAAAAGACACAAGATCATACGAGAATGACACCGGTTCATGTTCTTACATATAAGCAATATCAGCAGACAAGTGGATTTCTATAACATTAATCTGTGGATCATTGAAGCTTCAACTTACTACTGCATATGATAAATCAGCGGGCAGCATCAGGATAAGTGAAAGAAGATAAACAAGAAGCAGCTATTTTCATACATACCGAAGGAGGAGGAGCGATTGTCGAAACCACAGAAGGCTTTTGCAGGGGTCATTTACCAGCATATGACGTATAACAGCTAGGGAGCCTATATCATCAACAGAGGACCAACTATCATAGAGTTGCATCCAGCAATCCGCCTGACTCCACTGCTGAACAAGAGGCCTAAGTAGCTCTACCAAATGATCACCCTGCATTTTACCTTGATAGAGCATGTAATGCGGGTCCAACGTCAAGAGCGCCCGAACATCCCTAAGAGCTCCTTCGTAATCCATCAAGGCAATGGATATCCAAGCCCGTAGCTCAAGACAGTCAGGAGATACTTTGAAACCAATTATTTTGTTGAGCTCTGAAATCGCTTCCTCAAACCGGTTCTCCTCCACCAACAATACAGCCCTGTACTTGTACGGAAACGAAAGAGTTGGATCTAATTCGGTTGCACCGTTCAAATCCAACATCTTCTCCTTCCCGACACAATACAAGGACCTTTCTTGGTACATCCACCCAACTGGTTTACAATTTGACATCAATGAGTTCATCATCTTGTAAGCTGCGTATCTGTGTCCGCGTTTGTACTTAGACCGGGCAACTCCCACGGTTGAATAAACATGACCTGCTTGAACAGCAGCTTCAAACCAATGATTGGAATCTTTAAATTCCTTCCTTTCAAGCATCACTACACCCAACTGATGATAAGCAATTTGCTTCTGCCAACATTCGGTAGCAGAATCTGCCATTCTTTCCAGAAGCATGACTGTTGAGTTCGACTTCATGTCTTCCTCCATTGCAACCTGACTCAAAAAGCAATACAACAAAAATGAAGCATGTCCGACCTGAGCCAATCTCTCCCTACCTTCTGAACTACAAAACAACTTGGTTACATAAGAACTATACATTGAACCCGGAAGCTCTCTTAAGAACACTTGTAAGCATGCTGCCACTAAAAGATATGCAGTCTCCTCCAATCCATACTCGATCAACAACACTGCAACTTCAATATCATTAACCAGAGTTGCTAAATGAGCATCACAAGCCGATTTTAATTCATCACAACAAAACTTGTTTGCCAATGAGAGAAGCTCTAAAACAACTGGTACATCAAAAGAACCTACGTGTTTTGTCCTGCTAAATATCTCTGCAGCTCTCATCCCTTCAGCTGATATAGCATTCTGTGTGAAATTTATCTTTTCCCTCCTCGACTCTGTGAAACCACCATACAACATTGCTTTAAAAGGTCTCGAAAGTGAGGCCATTCTAGACCGTATACACCGGATCTCATCATCACCGATACAAAAGGACATATCACCAACTTCATCAGAAGTTGAACAGTCCTCATCCTTGGTCGAAAATACATCATCAATCTCTCCACTACAAGACTGAGAACATATGCAAGGATCATTAACCAAGTCAGGATCATACCCATGTGCTAAACAAGCCTTAGGACATTGTATATTCCTACCAGAACAATCCATGGCCGATGTACCAATGAGTTCATCTTCTCTCCTCTCATACCGTAGCCACGAGGCCAACACAATTTTCGAATGAACATCAACAGCATGCTGCCTCGCCGACCGGAGACTCCTCCTAAACAGTTTTGGATCCGATAAGCCCCGAAATACCGCACATTGCTCTATGTACAACTCCGACTTCATTGATGGTGGGCAATTCTCTGTTCTACGATACAAATCAGCCAATGTTTCAACAAAATCCACGGGCCTGAGACACGGTTCAATCTGTGGCTCCAGAAGATCCGTGACAGGGAGGCCACAAGGTAGTAGATTTTCGATTCCAACAACATTAGACGCGGTTTGGTGCGGTGACGTTTGTCCATTCCTGTTCAGTCTGATTCCAACCGAATTGGCCCCGAAATCTTGGAGGTGTTGCAGACACTTCTCTCCTATACTACCGAAAGCAGAGGTCGGTCCATTGGGATTCAAGGCATAGACCTGAGTGCCTTGACACCCATCTGCGAAATTGAAGCTACGCATTGTCGCGAATATGTTGTGTTGCATGATCCAAACACCGCAGAAAACGAAGAACACAGAAAAGAAGAATCAAACTTTATCCTCGGTTTCACAAAAAGATCAAAGTTTGAAAGAGACCCAGTTCAAGTTACCACCTCGTAGCCTGGAAAAGACCACCGAGCGGGACACAATTGATGAGGTGGACTAGATACAGGACAAACTAAACTTCCTAAGAAAACTTGGATTTTCCCGAGAAAATGGAAAGAAAAAAGAAAAACATGGCACATCAACGACCAACTAGATTTGATGTAATGAAGGTAGAGCTGGCCGTTGAAATGGCCACTCTCTTGCAGATCTCTCTCTAAATTGTCGAAATTCTGTACTCTAAAACGAAAGAACCAAAGTGTTCATGTTTTTATACTTGTCTTTATCTCTTTGCTGGTTCCATAACAAGAGAAAAAAGAAAAACTGAAAACACAGAACTAAATCACTAATTAGGATCTACATGTAATAATCTGAGAAAAGACTCAGGAGATGTGAAGGACAGGAAGACAGAAGGAAAATGACAACACTTCTCCTCTTCCTGTCTTTTGTCCTTGTCCGAATATGGTAAAAGAGAAAACAAAAAAGAAATGTTTGTGTGAGTTTATTATTATGGTAAAGTTCCGTTAGAAGAGGAGAGCCGCTGAATCAATAGTCAAATAAAGTTTCAAAATGAATAAATTTTAGTCTAGTTTAAATATTTTTATTAGAATAATATTATTTTAGTTTATTTGAGTTTAAATTACTAAATTTAAATTAGTCTTTAATTCAACTAAACATCATTTATAATTATTTTTATTCACTTTCTTAAATTTATTTTTGTCTTAAGTTATGTCGTATTATATTAAATTTATTTATTTTATTTTATTTGTGTAACTATAAATGATTGGTAAAAAATTTCTAGCCAATCTGATTTTTTAAAAAATCAAATTTAAATTTAAAATGTCAATTAAATTTAACCAAAAATTAATTTAACTAATTTTAAAATTATTTTTATTATAATAAAATAACATTATTAGATTTTGCCAAGAGATGAAGTGGTGTAAAAATGTATTTCAACTTGATGATTAAAATATTAAACTCATTTTACCTATTTAATTATAAAATTTTTGAACTGATTAATTTTTTATTTTAATTTTTAATTTTTTGATTCGATTTATTTTAATAATTTTATTATTAAAAATAATTAATTTATTAATTAATCTAACAATTTTTATAAATTAATTAATTTTTTAAAAAATATTTCTTTATAATTAAATTTTAAGACAATAGTCTTTAATCATATTTTAAATTATTTAATTTTATTCAATTTTTAATAATCTAATATCAGTTAAATTTTTTAATTTTTTAATTTTTAAAATTTTAAACCTATTATCTCATTAGAGTAACTCTTTAAAATCATTGTTTTGAAGACAGGCATGGGATTGCACATACACATAGATAACATAGATGTGTGCTTGACTCACGCCTGTCTAATGTAGGTCCAACCAAACAGTATCCAAACGAGAGATCCAAGAAGATTTGAGATTTAAATGTTTCTGTATAATCTTCTTTTAGCCACGCTTTTCGGTACCAAAAATGGGGTCCATGCATTAATCTTGTATTTACAAACTCACGATGTTCTTGGAGGGCCACCAAGCAATTGAAATGATATTTTTTTAATAGCTAGATGGCGTGCCTATAATTTGGAGCTTCCATTTTGATGTGATTACATGTCTATTGTATAATTCAATTCAATCCCAATAATTTGATGGTTCATTAAATTAAAAACATAGTTGTTGTTAAAAATATATTAATCTTTAATAAAATAAAATGGTATTTATAGATAAATGCCACCCTTTCCTTTTACTTTAAAGGGTAAGAATATAAGATTGTCAACAAATAACGTGAAATATGGGTATAAAAATATTTTTATTTAGTTTAATTCAAAATAAAAGCTAATTTAATCTAATCCGGTCTGATTTTAACTTGAATTGTTCGTGCTCGGCTTAACCTGCCAATGGCTTAACTGTTACTTCAAAAAATGATGTCGTTTTTTTATGTTTTTTTTTAAATTATATGATCAAGTCGGTCCACCGTAGTTCACAATCAGGTCGATCAGTCGGCTCATTGACATTCCTAAATTTATTTTAATAATTTAAATATTGATTAATCCAACAATAGCAATAATATTCTAGTAGAAATTTTATTAAAATGCAAGATTTTGAGAGTTATAAAAGTATATAGTCTTATCCCTGACAAATAAAGAAGTTGTTTATGATAAACCCATAAAAAAAGATTTAAAGATATTTAAAAACAGTTTATGAAAAGGTTAAAAATAAAATGAATTCATATAATATGTATTATATCTAAATTAATCTGAATATCAAAACAACGCCGCGTCTTAGTCATACTTACAAAAATATATCATTTTAGTTAATTAATTAATTAAAATTATATATTTTTCTTTCAATTTATGACATAATTAACTCAAATTTAATTTGTTAATTTTAATTTACTTCAAATCAAATCATTTTCCTTTCATCCCTATGGCAATGAAATGAATTGTGAGATTATATCAGTGTTGAAAAGATCACAAACAGTACTTACATATCAGTTCATCAGATGCATTGAACCAAATCTTGTAATAACATAAAAGAAGATGTAACCACTAACCTGACCCCCCACTTCCAGACCATTATCGATTGAACTATGGAATGGAAGTTCCCACTTAGGTTTAGTATCATAACTGTCTTCTTCTAAAACAAGGAAAAGGTTCGACACTCCGACCAACTTTCAGTTTTGCTCATGTCGTAATCCTTCCACCAAAAACTAAAGCAACACATGCAATGAAAGTTTTGGTTGGGACCCAACTAAGGCGTGTAATGACAAATGATGGCACATTATTGAACAGACAAACTGGTTAGTCTGTTTTTAACCATGTAACCAAAAACACCAATACCAACAGAGGACTACGAGGAAGAAAATTATTCCTAGGCCAACAGGTTTAGTCCAGACCAGCTTAGGTTCTCCCTTGAGTTAGCGACTGTACCATTCACAGATCGCATAAGTCGTGTTTTCAGTCACGTTCTCAGTCACTAGATATCTATCTAATTTGAGCGATGATCAGTCTAAGAATAAATAGTTTAAAGATATTTTTTTATAATTGAAACATCTTATGAGTAGCTAAAAATAACTTTTTATTATGTTTTTACTCATTATCATATGACATTGGAGCTGTCAGGAATTTTGGTCCATTCATGCTCTATGATCTGCCAAGTCACGACATGGGTTCGTAAGCTCATAAATTAGGTATCTCAAATAATCATTTAAGAGTTAATAATTAGTTTAAATTAGTTAATGATAATATATTTAATATGTTTTAAATCCTGAATAACTACACTTAAAAGTTAACAATTCAAATTTTCTAAAGCAATCAAAAAATTGTTTATTTCCTAACCTTCTCCCCCGCTGAAATGGAAGCTCAAAGTTTTGTTGAAAGAATCAATTCGGGTTGCTAAACTCGACCCTATAATAGTTAAGCTAATTTATAACTCGGCTCAATACATTCGAGACAATTTAAAGGCGAGTTAACTTTGGTTGACGGAAAAGTAAAGTAAATTTGGATTATGATTTCTTGGAAAATAAATCTATGGAAAGTAAAGATATTCACAAGTTTGGATACCTATAAGAATTCTAATAAGAAAGTTGGGTGGATTCTTATTATAGTGTTTGGTATGTAATAGTATTTTATAGAATTTAACTTAATTTTGACTTATGTTTTCAATTATATCCCTATAAATAGAATAAAAATTGAAATCGTTAAATAAGAAAAAATATGAATATGAAAATTGTCGATTGAAACTTCTAAACAAAAATATTCAAAATCTAAATACTGACCGATACCAGAAATTTTTTAAAATAAGGGAGATTTTTTGCAAAATTTTCA
>JANZLD010000005.1:820252-832896 GCA_026413575.1 Erythroxylum carthagenense | reverse complement strand
TATATTAAAACTCTTTACTAAATATTTGTATTTTAATGTAACATTTTCTGAACAATCCTAAATTTTCATTTTTATAAGATGACGTCATTTTTTTTTAAAATAACGGGCCGGGTCGGGTTAGCCCGTGACCTGATCAAGCCGATCAACCCAGGCTAAAATTGGGCTGAATCGGGCCTTTTTTGACATCTCTACTTAAAAACTCTCTTCTGCTTAAAACTGAACAATTTACAAGGTGTGTCACCATTGCTCAAATTTTTGATACATGCAACAAGGATGGCATTTTAATTTCGATCTAACGCGAAATCAATGGACCAGATTTAGTTTAATCAAACTTTAGACGACCTCAAGTCTAGAAGTTCAACTTGAAGCCTAACTCAAACGAATTGAATGCTCTCACCGAGATGCCATTACGACATCAGTTGAAATAATTTTAAGCAAACTCAGACTGCAGTTCGATTCTAATTGTACTGTAGGTCTAATTCAAATTTCAATCCAATCCAACCTATTACTAAAAGTAAATTGCAAGTGAGGTCGCGAGTTCGAATCACTCTCATGTATGCAGCCGTTCAAAACTTGAAATTAAAATTTTACTTCCTGCAAGAGACCTACCCCACTTGAGCGATGATTAATCTGAATATGGATGACTTAAAAGCGTCTTCTCATAGTTGAAACCCTCTAAGTACATCTCATGGGCAAAAATAAAATAAAATAAAAATATACCATTACAAGAAGTCAGTGAAAGTATGGTGTTTCCAATTGAATTATAAAAATATGTTTTTAAGTAAATCTTTATGCGCCGTTTCCCTACCTCACCCCTTGAAAGGCATCAATCTTATAAAGAGATAGACACCGTCGCATCTTCTAAACTCGAAAAGACAAGAAAAAAGAAAGATTCCTTTTCTATGATACTCCAAATCAGATCGGACAACGGGCAAAGATTCAAATTTGCTCGAACGTAATAATTCATAAATAGGCATACTTTAAATGAATTATTTGATAAATTAGCAGACTCACCAAACTAAAAGCAAATCATAAGCTTAATCAAATAATCAATAACGAACTCGTAACTACCAAAATGAACCTACCTCCACGATCAAAATGAAGATTCTTATTGATCTTTTCAGGTTTATTAGTCAAGCATCTTAGAATTTCATGATTTGATCTTATATCACCAGAAGCTTTCAGTTTTAGAAAAGTGTAAGAGCTGACACAAGAATCCAAGAAGCTCATCATTGAGAGTACTTGCCTGTTAGGAGATAGCCTGGAAATCTACAGATTAAGCAGAAAAAAATTACAGAGCTTCTCAAACATTGAAAATGGCCACCCGCATTTGTCAAAATCGGCTCAAATGGAATCGTTTACCACCGTCTCTTCAAAACCATCTTTGCCAAATAGCTCGGAACAAAAGGCCTTATGAAATTTATTACTTTGTGAGCTTGTGATGGATACAAGCAAAAACAATGTGTGCAATTCCTACAAGGGTGCATTACGTAGATATCTCCTCTCATAAAAACCAGTAATCTGATCAGCCACAGCCCACATGATGGCCTGGCCGGGTGGGATTCTCATGAGCCGAGGAAGCAGTCCTTTCCACAAGGCGTGGAGTCCTTCCTCAGTGTATATCGTTCTGATAGCATGGATCATCCCTCTGTACTTCAAGTTTCCCCCCGCCCGGGTTTGAGCCATCAGCCTAGTTTTCACTACATCAAACGGACCAGTGCATATTGGACCGGCTGTTCCAGCAAGAAATCCCGATATCATAGACTGCCATGGTTGGAGAACTTTCCCATCACCTTCATGTTTATCCCACAAGAGTACATCAAAAGCATTCTTGGCTGTGAACATAGCTGCCTGATTAGTCCCATTGCGCATGACAGTTGGAGCAGCCCCCGCCCAAAGTCCAAGAAGACCTTCTTCCCGGATGATCATACGAGCACAGTGTATGGGACCCTTGTACTTCAAAAGCTCAGGACTAAGTCCTTTTTGCTGCTGTAACCTAATCTTAACAACCTGCATCAATCAAAAGGAAATTCAACTTTGAAACAATTGCCCTGATATCTAACCAGAGCAACTCTGAATATTAAACTCCGAAATGTGTGGATTACAAATCTGATGTTAGTTTCACAATAATGGATCATTAATCATCATAAGCATAAACATTCATTCCTTCCTTGCAATCACAAGATTCACAATAGCATATTCATGTGCACAGTGTTAAATCTACACATTGTTTTAGCAAGTTTATGATAAACAAGTGTGATTGAGGAGGAAGTAACTATCCCCTCTAATGGATGAATTAATCTATGAGGAATACACCCTTTTCCTTAATAGCAAATCACAATTAGAAAGTTCATTTTCTAATCATGGTTGTAGCTAGTAGACAGTACCACAAAAAGCTTAGCCTCAAATTTCCAAGTAAAATAAGCCAAGAGGAACAGATTCAAACAACAAAAATGGCAAATCAGCAAGAACCCAATTTCACATTTCCCACAAAAACCCCAATTCCCAAAGCCTAACCTCAAAGGGAGTAACAATAACAAGAGCTTCAAGAACTCCAGCACCAAACCCAGAGAGAGCTCTCCCACGATTACTAAGCTTCCCGGTCTCTGAGTCCTTAAACCCAGCTTGCAACACCGCATTGGACCCCATACGAAGCGCGTACTTCAACGTCAAGTGAGTCGCAAACGGAGTCAACCCTTTCCACAAGGCTCTAACCCCTTCGGTTTTCGCAACGGTGGAGCCACAGTGAGCCATGCCTTTGTACGTACCGGTCTTGTCGAGCTGCAACCTGGTCTTGATCACATCAATGGGCTGCAGACAGCACGCCTCAACGATCCCTCCTATCGACCCCGACATCGCCTTCATATACGGTGGGATCGACGCCTTTTGATGGTTTGGTTCCGTCATGGAGTTTGTGGAGAGGAATGGAGCTCTTGAATGATTTTGTGACCGGACTTGAGGTCGAAGAAGGAGAGGTGAGAAGTTGTCTTCTCTTTCTCTTCTTCTACTTTTGCTAGGCTAGATTCTTTGCGTCCGTTATCTTGCGTTCCAAGTTCTGAAGTTTTTGACACCTACCTTTTGTTGGGGTTTAAAGTAGAGCTGCGGCGGTTCAATCTGGCATGAAACAAATGGGATATATGGCAATCGCCCGGCCGGCCTGTCTACTGTTGCTCAGCCTCACTCGGCCGGATTTGAACTGTTTTTCTTAAATTAAAAATATAAAATAACTGCTTTTTTTTTCCGCGAGGTATATGAGGAGATCCCAATTATGAGAAAATATCTTTAAGCTATCTACACTCAGACTATATTAAATTTTTAATATGAGCAGAGTGTAGAATCCACTAACAAGAATTAGGCTTGGGTCAATTATTGTCCAAATAACTAAAACTAGTTGTTTTGATAGTTGACTCTTACCACTTATAAACCCTTTAATATTTTCATGTTTAGTCAATATGAGATACTCTAACACTCTCCCTCAAATGTAACTGAGACTGGACATCCAGTTGTCACTTGAAATATTCGCAGTAATAACCGGACAGGACCGCTAGGACTGGACATCCAGACGGACAACCGAAAAATTAATAATTCGGACCAAATCTACTCTGATACCATTTTGAATTTTTAATATGAACAGAGTATAGAGTTCACTAATAAGAATTGAACTTGGATCAACCATTGTTCAAATAACTAGAACTAGTTGTTTGGATAGTTGATCCTTACCACTTATAAACCTTTTAACATTTTCATGTTTAGTGAATATGAGATACTCTAATAAACTAATCCTTGCTCAAGTCGGATAAGTTCCTTACAAGAGACAAAACTCTGGTCCTAAATTTTAAATGACTGTATACATAAAAGGATCTCAAACTCACCACCTCATTTAAGCCAAAAAAATCCCTTACCAACTCACCTACGCCTTGGAGTTTAAACTAACGTTGTTTTACTTATATGATCACCTTGAAATCGTTCAAACAACAATGCTTTAATTTCACTTCTCAATCAAAACAACATTACTTTGCAAGTCTCAACCCGACTTGAAATCTCATCGATGAAAACCTAACTCGTTGCCTTCGGATTGAATTGTTCAATTCTAGCTAAAATGCACACAGCATCGTTTTTGGATGTCCAACGTCAAGTTTGTTGACTTGTTCTCTGGCAAGTTTTCCGGGATCATGTGCAAACTAAGTGAAACAGTTTCTTGAGAAAGGGAAAAAGGTTCAGGCACTAAATATACAGACCATTAACATCAGTTTAATTCTGGAATGATTAAAATTCTAATAGAGAAAAATCTGAAAAGGAGAACCAAAACTTTTCTTAATTGATCTGTTCATAATACTAAGACAAAAAGAACTTATACAACATCTAAAGCATAAGCAAAACCCATTATAGTCCTCTAGCTGGAACTTGAGCAATACTCGATGCGAGTCTGATGATAGGGATTGGCTCCAGGGAGAGAACTAATGGCTTGTTGCTAAAGCAGTCACCAATAAACCAAGCACAAGAAAGGGCTGAGCACTAGCCTGCATTACAAGACAATATTCAATTAATATTTGGTAAGTAAGTGTAATAATCTAAGAATGGTGAAAATCTGCATAGAAACCCGATCAAGCTGAACCCCCAAACTCGAAGCCTGATACTCTTTAATTTGGCTCGATCAGACCCTTTTGCCGACTCTACTCTCAAACTCCTTCCAAAACCAATTCACTATTCTCTGCCTAATCTTAAGTACTGTATTCTCTCTGTTCAATGTAATGTGATCGATTGAAATGTTTCTATCTAGCCAAAGATTTTTGCAAAGCAATATTCTAATGTGCTGCTTCCATAATCAAGGGTAAAGGAGGTAGGAGATTGCACTTCACCTGGTATTTAACATCATACTTTACGGGGTCCTTGAGAAAGTATTGAAACTGCAGTACATAAGGAATGCAGTAAGAATTTAATATTGAATGCAGAATATATATGCATACAGAAGAGTAAATGAAATCACATGATTGGTGAACAGTAAAATATCGCTGAAATCCTATTTATATGGGTCAGGCCCGGACATGCTAAGGCCTGACCTTGAGCATGACCGGATCCAAATATTGGAGTCCTAGTCTGGCCAAACAAATTTGACCCATTGAGTTCGAAATAGGCCATCATGATTTCTCTTAATTGCTCAGATTCGAAAAAAAATTGTCAAGTCCGACACCCAATTCTGAGTACAGTTAAACCAAACTTGATTCATTGACTTTGTGCCCGGGCTTTTTTGCCTACTGGGGACTTAAAAATGCTAGATGAGTACTTCTAAGAAAGTGGCTTTACCTGGAAAATGATCTGAGGGATTATAAGAGCTAGCAAGGCCAAGGCATAATAAGGCTTCCCAGCTCCCAGCAAGTATCCTGCAGACATCAATATACATACCCTTCAGTAAGGTACCTGTTCTGTTATATCTAGATTAGTTAGATATATTTTCTAACATGAGTTCTTCTAAAGCATAAAAAAAATTATATTTATGTTCGTCGCACTCGATGAGGAAAGCCCAAAACGAAGCAAATTGATGTGAACACAAAGCATTGCAGCGACCTTTTTTCCATGTCCAAGAAGAGGCTTAACTTATTATGAAGCATTATTTCCGAAAGTTCTTATTAACCTAAAGTGCATAGCTCAAAAGCAACTAGTTGCATGCTCTTTATTCATGTTCAAGCTTCAGTTGATGTGGACTTGGGTCATTGTCAGACCTATGCAAAGTCCCGTCAATACAAAAAATAACATGCGTGAAGCTGATTGAGTTATCGATAATTTAATGATTCAAGTTTTATCAGAATACAGCAAAGAGCAAACCACCCATTTAAACGAAACAGCTTACCAGCCACTGATATCTGTGTGATGTCTATAGCACCAACACAAATCCATTTAGCAGTCTCAGCACCAAAAGCTACTGGTAAGGACTGTCCAGATAGGATTACAGTATGAGACTATAGTAGACAAGAAACTGATATCTGAAATTAATTTGTCAAAAGCACATCTTGAAATCACATAATTTCTTGACAGATAGTACTTAACCTGAAGTCCCATTGCTCTATCGCCTTCAATACTTTTAAAGTCATTCACAATTGCAATACCTAGCTGAAACATAAAACAACTGTGAATTAGGTACGAGAAAAATGGGAAATACATTAAGAAACTTCAGCTGTCTCGGTCATACCCCAGCTATGCTGTATAAGAGAGTCAGGACAATTATGTCTGGTGTAAGGGTTCCGAACAAAGCTTGACCAGCCCACCTATCAATAAATGAACCAACTCAAAAGCTTCTTACCAAAACCTATACAGTTCATGAACAGAATTTAGTAGTTTTAAGTTTTAATAGTTCAAAATCACGTGAAGTTTAAGATAGCAACCATGAAGTCTGGACACATGTAAATGTGAATTCTAGGTTGATGAGATTTATTAGATCAGAAGTGAGAAGATCTCAGCAAGTGATAGGTTCTTCTCACTTTTATGGTATCAAGCAAAGTAACTTGATTAATTATTTACCCTATTTATGTCTCGAATAAGACGTATTTTCTAACAAGTTAAAAGAACTCTACCCTTCTCATGTGCATCACTAGGAGAACACTGAACAGTACAAGACCTTCAAGCACTCTTCTTGAAAGATAATAAGAAAAACAAATTAACTCTATTATCCCATTTGTTAAACCAAGCAGACAATGTTGGGCACAGAAGGACAACGCTCGTTGGAATATGGACAATATTAAGATTGAAGATTATTTATCACTTGTCGGTGAATATTTTATTAAGAATGCAAAAAGGGAAGTATCTGAACCATGGCAAACTGATATAGCTTGCTCCCAAAGCAAAATTTCCGATCCATCCATTTTGTTTGAGCTGTAACAATTGTATAATCTGGGTGTAAGCATGTGTAGAATGGAAGTCGTAACTTGAGGATCCAAAGGCGAAAACATACCTTCAAAGGTGGAGCAGAATATATGTATGACAGTAAGGATCCACCAATAGCAAGGTAAAAAACTATCGGAAAGTCGTGTCCTGCCTATATAAGGCAATCCATTAATAACCAATAGAAAATATCAACATGTACTTTAAAAACGGTAGACATCAACAGATAAAAACCTTGCACCAACCACGTAAACTACCTACCCATATATCCAACAAACCAGCCAAAACAAGGCCTCCAAGAAGAAGCACCCAAATTTGGGTAATAACCTGCAGAAAGTTTCAAGAAATAGATAAGAGACAACTAAATCAACTCATAAATACAGTATCCAAATTTCATTCTCTGTTTCAGACCTCATTCTCGGAAATTGCTCCAGAAGGAATTGGTCTATAAGGTTCATTAATTGCATCAATCTCCCGATCATAATAATCATTAAGTGTCTACAAAAGAAAGGTCAGAAAAAGATTTCACAGTTTAAGTTAAAAGATCCAAATTCAGTCAAAAACCAAAACCTGTCAACACAAGTGGAAGTAAACCTGAGTGTAGCCAGTAAGACATGGTCCAGACATCATCATGCAAACAATGGATTTGGCAACATCTTCCAAATTCCAATGGAAGTTTCCTGTAATGTAGCAAGATGGTGCTTGAAGTGAGAGTATGGGGCAGATTTTCTTTGCAGGCATAAAAAGGGAAGCAATAAATCAATTGTGATGAGAGAGCCAAAACCAGTACAAAGTCAATCTTGCTATCCCAACAAAAAGCAGATTATGCACAATGGGCATACTTACTCAAACTCAACAGGAATCCTCACAGAGAAAAATATGGCATAGATGTATAAGAAAATCAAGGAAAAGGAAAGCAGTCTACTGACATTCATCAATTAAATTTATAACTCGACAGGAATCCTCGCAGAGAAAAAAATGGCATTGTTGTATAAGAAAATAAAGGAAAAGGAAAGATAGTCTACTGGCATTCATCAACTAAATTTATGAATGGCAGCAAGAATTGTAAAAAGAAACGAAAAACTTTAAAGAAAACTATTTATTTTAGAAACAAGATTCACCAACTGATATGAAAGAATCAATTAAAATTATTCAACAGGGTGTTTCATAGGTTCTGCAGTAACTAGTCTGAAATTGACTTGGAAAGTCTTGACAAGTTCATAAATTCGCAGGGTAGTGGAAGTTTATCCAAGCTTTTTGAATGAAAAAAAAAAGCACCAGTTTTCTAAAACCAATATCGACATAAAGATGCTTTAAAATCTTGACAAGAAGTAAGAATACCAGAAGCAGCGGCTCCGCAAACTATTCCCCAAACCAACGGAGGCCAAGTGACAGGTTTTGTGAGTTGAAGGCGAATTTTCCATTTATTCTGTACCACGAGAAAAAAGGTTCAATCAACTCAAAATTCTCTTATGGCCTATAATTCTTATCTCAACTTCTAGCTTAATACAAGCATGAAATTGAAGTACATATACAATAGCTTGGTAACATGGAAATTATATTATACCATAATACACCTTAAACAATACTTTAAAACACCTCCTTTTCCTTTAAGACCACGTATTGAAGTTATATAGATCATAATAACTCTCGTGTACTTAGTTTATGCTCTAAGGTACTTTTGATTCAGTTTTGATTCGATCATCAACTTATAGCTTCTATTGCTACTTTTTTGTTTTTTCCTTCAATTGCAAGTTGCAATAATGAAACATCAGGTTAAGCATCAAAATCTTACTGGAAAATATATTTTTAAAAAAACAGCAATTGAAGCTCTAAGTTACTCTCAAAGAAGGAAAACTTTGAACAGTCAAAGAAAAGAAAAAAGAGATAAAAGGGCAGTGGCACTCACAGTTTCCTGAGACGCTCCTTTAATGCCAAGTAGCTGGTTAACACTAGAACCACCATTGTTGGGTGCCTTATCAGGTGCCTTTGATTTGACTGCCAAACACATACAGATGGAAAAAAAAAAAATTCAAACTCTTCTCCTAATCCCTCACAGGAGCTAACAAAAACACAATAAAGTTTCTAAAGATCAACAGAAAATTACATTCATTTGTTTCAGTCTCCGCTGATTTAATTGTAAGCCTACGCCCTGCAACACCAGCACCAAAATCCCTTAGTAAGGACCAAGTAAATCGTATGAATCAATAGACAAAGTGAGTGAAACAGAAAGTAGAGCACTAACGACTTGACTCGCCCAGCGGTGAGATGAGCGAGCGAGTCCGAACTCGCCTGGCGTTGACATTTGATAAGTTTATGGCCAAAGCTGTGTTAAGCACGGACGCCATTGGAGATAAAGAAGTGGGAGAGTGGGAGTGCACGGGTATACTTGTAGTAACTATAAAGAGCTTGGGTTACGGTGCGGTCGGCTGTAGCTAAACTCAGGCCTCCTGATGACGTAGCACATGATTATTGATTTTACGTGCCCGATTGTCTGTCTTCCGACAGGTATATGCGACGATTCTCGGGCAGGAGTCTGGTCGTCCGTCGTTGACAATTGACGTCATTTTGTGAATCATCAAAACGACGTAGCAATAAGCAATAAGGTAGTAATCAATTTAATTATTTAATTTTTTATATAAATTACTAATATCTTAATCTTTAATTATCAGCGAATAAATATTAAATTATTTAAAATTATAATTCTGACAAAAAACAAATTAGAGTGTATATAATAATAATTTATTTTATAAAAATAATACTGAAATATTTAATGAGCTTTTAATAATAAGTAAATAATTAATTAAGCCTTTTTTCTTATGAATTTATAATTTTTTGAATTTTCAAAATTTTAATAAGAGTTTGTGTCAATATTGATTTAATCACTTAGTATTATTTTAAAAAAAGATAACTTCAGTGATACTTATATATTATAAAGAACTTGTAAAAACTATTTTTGAATGATATTAAATACATTTTTAAGTATTAATAATAATTTATAAATTAAAAGCAAATGATGTATATTTTATTAATCAACGTTGACAACAATACTCAGTAAAAATTTTACTTAAATCTAAGATTTGAAAATGTTTAATAATACAAAATCTTATTTTCATCTGTAAACATGAACGGATTCATATTGGAAACAAATTAGGGCATTTGGAGTCATTCTCTCAAAAAAAATTTATTAAAAAAATTATTATTTTAAATTTTGATATCATAAAATAAAATAAAAATTTGACCTTATTAAAATTTTGCCTTCATTAAAATTTTGCTTCCATTTAAAAAAAATTTATCAATCCATAGTCTCTGACTATAAACATAATGTTTAAAAGTATATTTTTTTAGTGCTTTACCTAAAGTGTGGTGGACCATAAGGCATTATGAAATGGTATGATTGTTAATTTCTAAGCTACCTACGACCGAACTTGATTGTCTTTTAATGAAAGTCTTTTTAGCTCTAACTTTGCTTTCTTTAACCTTTTCTTCGTTTTGTTTCATTTAGAGCTTGCAGCTTCTCTCGTGCCACCTCACCAACTAAATATTCAACTAACCTTGAACCACTTAGGCCTCAACTTACTGAGGCCTCACGGCCCCATTGAAGAATCTAGGCAATGCATCCAGCCTAATTAAAATTTAATTTTCGGGTCAGATCATTAGACCCAAAAAGTTCAATTAAAATTTAATTTTCAATCAAACGATGTCACTTTATTATTTAGTAGATGATCATTTTGATTAGTTTGTTTGTTTTATAATAATATTAATCTGAGTATGGATGACTTTAAGGTACCGTTCTCATAATTGAAACCTTTTTAAGATATCTCATTATTACTGCCGAATTTAAAAAAAACTTAATAATTGTTATTAATTTCGAAATGCTTCATACTGCATCTTAAAGTTTGAACCTAAATTTAAGCTTGAATCAACATTTTAAGTACTTACATGTTCTAATGTTCTCAAATTTGGAGAAATTTGTATCAATAATTTAGTTAGTCTTGGGTCAACAAAATTTCATATAGAAGGGAAAGAGCTTTCCTCACCGGCAGAGACTAAAAAGTCGGAATAACAGCAAACTTATTAACAAGAAAATATAGATAGCAGATAAGGAAATTTATGAAAGATACCGAACTTTTTATGTAATTTCTGGATTTACAAGAAAAAACAGTATGAAAATCGGAAGGTTGTAATGGTTTCACAAAATCTTCGATTTAATCGTAGTCATTTTTAGCACAATCAAAACAAAAAAATTAAATATACATACATAAATAAAAAATCAATACCAAAATTTGTTAATACAGTTTGATGCATATTGTTTACATTTGCAATACCCTTACCCGACTTAATACTTTCACTAATGATAATAATTTTTATAAAATACTTTATTGAGACGGCACTATTCAACCTTAGTATTATCCCTCGTTCTCACATCTTGTTAAAGTATTTGACACTCAATAATACGACTGACTCGTGTTAACTTCAATAGAGAATTTTCTTAACAATTTTTAATAATAACGAAATAAAATAAATAACTCAAGTAATAATACAAAATTCAACATAGATGAAAACATTTTAGATAAAAAGAAGACAACTTCTCTAATTAATTCAACTCCTTCGTTGATAGATCGAAAAGTTATTCACCAATTGAAAATATCATATTAAGCTGTTGGAATTTTTCAAACATCATCTCCAATATTGACAACCATCGTAATAGACATAATCAACACCTAATTAGTTCAAAAAAGCCACTCAAACGATCTGATGGTTACTAAAATCACGAAAACATTTGGAAATTTTCCTATATCAAAAATCACAAAAACCAGCTACACAAGGTTTATGCAAATATCAGGAAAAAAAACCCAACAAGAGACAAACCGCAGCTGTGAAAACAAAGAAAAACAAAGCTCCACCAAAATCACATTAGACATAGCAATAAGATAGATTAATCATTAACGTGAATTTCACGCAATAACACACCCATCCAATTGACAACCACAGACAAAAAACTCGTACTAAAATCGATTAACCACAAAAACACAATCCCAAATTCACGTTAAACTTAGGAAAAACAGCTTTTTAGGCTCCTAAAAAGAACGATAACTCTAGTAAAAGCGCAATACAAAAATCTTGAGCCATGAGTGACGTGATCAGCCAAGAAGTTTGCAACAAATAAACTTCTATCTTAACTCAATTAGCTCACAAACATCATTGACAAAATCCCTTGAATATTCAGCTACTAAATCATCCAACATATGTCGATTTTACTCTTAAAAAATGACAACAACCAACCCTTTACACATATGAATCTCAGCCATATTACATATGAGAAAATCAACCCAAATTTTCATAGATTGTTATTATCTCATATATATTTAATCTCATTTTGATTAAAATTTTAATTTCAATCGACTTATTAAATAATGTCAAAATTAAATAATAATAGCATATATCTTAAAACAATATAAAAATAGTCATAGCTTATCATTTTTAATGACCTTATTTAACAGTTTTCCTTTGTCCATCAATGGTTGATGATTAGTTAAAAGCTTAAGCACACAGGAGCAAGAAGCCTCCTTCGGACCTTCCTCTCCACCCATAATCATTGTGTTTCTTTTTAACCCAACTCCCAACTAGAAAACGATAACCAAGGTTGTTCCTATCGTTTTACAGGCCTTGGGCAAAATTAAAAAAAAGGGCCATAATAAATCGACAATATACTTAAGTTTACATATTTGTATGAAACATAAATGACTCAATTTATAAGTTTACAT
>JANZLD010000005.1:803583-815088 GCA_026413575.1 Erythroxylum carthagenense | reverse complement strand
AATTAAAAATATTAACTTAAGAATAAAGTTGAAATTTATTTTTAGTAAATTTCAAAATTAATCAGCAAAATTTAAATTGATCATATTCAAACTCAAAATTTAAAATTTTAAGATTGAAATTTTTTAACTGATTCTAATAATCTAAATTTAATAGGATTTCATGTTTTTAAAATTTATTTAAAATTTCAAATTGAATATAATTTTTATAAAACATAAAAGTGACCTAATCTTTTGTCAATGGTATTTTTAAATTGAATTTAAAATGTTTTTTTATGAAACAAACGTGAAGATATATTAAAATTATAAGTATTAGTCAATTACATATTTTTAAATTACTAAGTCATCAAATAGTTTATTTTAAAATACATAATTTGTAAAGTAATTAGGTAACAGAAAACTGCTAAATTACCCAAAAGGTTTGGAAAAGACAAGAAGAGGAAGTCGCCTAGTGGAATTTTATTAGCGTGGGTCTAACGTCGTCAACCGCACCAAAATGGTACCTCAATCCTTTTTGGAATATGCCATACGACATCTGAATCATGGGACAGCAAAAGCCGGTCGATTGGATACTTATAAATCTCCTTTTAATACGTGCGTACGTGTCTTGTCGCATCTACTTAGCATATTTTGGCACAACTGGGCAAAATGGATAACGATAGCGACTCACTACCCACACCTCTCCTTACTCCTTACACGAAACACCGGGCCCAAACCATGATCAATTTAATAAATTATATATTTTACACAATTATTTAATATGAAAACTACATTTAATATTTTATATTATTTAATAAATTAATGATTTAAAGTTAAACATCGCACTTAACTCAATTCAAATGTGTAGAATTTAGATTTCAAATTTGGAATGTTAAAACATCATTTATTAGATTAACAAGAACAACTGACAGCTTTAAAAAAGTCCAATAGTACTTAGTACTGGTAAAAAAGTTGTTTATAATAGACCTATATGTAATGCAACACGAAGATATTATAAGATCTAATTCAATTTCATATTTATAAATTATTACTTATTGTTTTTATAATATCATTTAGTTATTAATGGCATTGTTTCTTTTATCATAATTCAACATTTTTATCCATTTTTAAAATTTTATATTAGAATTATACATTATAATATGATATTATCTTGGAGTTATTATCATATAAAAAGTTAATAAAATATCTCAATAAATTGTATAAAAAACAAATAATGATTTTAAAAATATTAAAATTAAAATATAAAAAAACCAATGTTATCAGTTCCTCTTTATAACTAACATTCTTTAAATTTAATATTTTAATGTATTTTTATAATAGACATTTTACTTATAATATGACTCAGGTATTGTGTAATTGTAAATATTTTGTCTAAACATGCATCTCTTGTTATTTCTTGCTCTTTCTAAATATTTACTTATTAGAAATTGTAATTTGTGATTATGGGCCTATTTCCTTGAGGTATAATTTTATTTGATTGATAGGGTAAATATTTTGAGAAAAGTTTCTTTAATTATCATCATTTGTAAAAATATGGAAATATGAGGTGGAAGTGAGTAATTTATATATTTATATATTTATCAAAAGACAAAAAAATTAAATTAATATATTTCATTACATATTTTTAAAAATGTTTATAAAATTATGTATTTTCTTTAAAGCATGCAATGTGATAGTATCTTCATGAGAAAATATTTTAAATTAATTATTCTAGTCTTAATTGTGTTATTTAAGAAATTTTATAATCTTTTTAAAAAGTTCTTGTTATTTCTAATTATAAAACTCAAACTAAATTAATTAACTAAATTTAAATGAATAATGTGTTATAATTATATTAAAATTATTTATTTAATCGATTGTAATTGGTACAAATTGAGTTTAAAAAATAAGTTAGCTATTATATCAGTAATATTTGATTAGTTCATGTAATCTTTCTACTAGTTAGAGATAAGGTTATGTACTATGAAACCTTTTTAGACTCCACGTTTCAGCGAAATTTCTACCGGATGTTGTCGTTGTCGTTGTCGTTTCAGTTATATACGTCGTTACTTTTTGAATAAAGTTTAAGAATTTTTTAAAAAAATTAAAAAGAATTTTTAGAAAAATTTTTAAAGATTAAACCGAATTGAATCAAATGTAAATTATAGGAGAGATATATATTTTACTCTAATGAAAAATAAAAAATTTTAAACTTTAATAACTTAATTACCGTAAATATTTGATTAAATATCTACAACAAGGTTAAGCTTCTGTTTAGTTGGATTTATACTAATAAAGCTTTTGTCAGTAGAGCTTTTTTCTATAGATCTTTTAGGAGAAGAACTTTTCTAAGAAGCCAGTTAACTGTTTGATTGTCATTTAAAAAATAACTTTTTTGAAAGAATTTTATACAATAGATTGTTTGGTAACATAAAAATAAAAATACTTTTAATTTTGGCTATATTTTATTTTGTAATAAAAATTACTTATGTATATACATATTATTTAAAGTATGTTAAACAATATGCAAAGTACAATATATTAGTTATTATATAATTTTAAACCATATAAAACATAAATGAAAATATATTTAATCAAATATTTTATATGGATTATAACATAAGTAAATTCATATAAAAGATAAATATTAAAATATATAAAAAGTTAAATAATAATAATATATAAATTTCAAAATAAATAGTCAAATTGAGTAAATAATTAAATACATAATAAACGGCAAGATAAATATGTGAGTATTGTAAAAATTATGTATAAAATATAATAACAAAAGAAACTAAAAATAGACTTATTAGTTGATTTGAAAAAATCTACCTAAAAAATAATTTGAGAGCTTTTTTGATAAGCTATAAATTTAAACTTCTAAATAAACTATATTTTAATTATATAAAAAAATTTATTTATTTAAAAAATATTTTTTATTATATATGTACTAAATACTCTTTTTTTATAAAAAATTTTTATAGGGAAGAAAATTACTTCTCGTCCTCCCAAAAGCTTGTCGCGAGCAAATGACAATGACAGGCAAGTAAGAAAGCGAATATGTGCGATTTAAGCCTATAAATAGCGGAAGAAATCGTACTTGTATTGAATAAAAGAGAGAGGACAGAGCACTGTTAGCTCTGGCTCGAAGCTCTCTGCAGTTTCGTCAATTCTCTCACTAGAAGTTCGGTGATAATACTCAATAGAGAGGGGGAGAGAAAGAGAGAGCGATGGACACGTATGGGATGCATCTAGCTATGGCCGCGATGGTCGGAGCTTCGCTGGTGGCAGTTTCGGCGTACTACATGCACAGGAAAACCCTAACGCAGCTGCTTGAGTTTGCGAAGACGGTGGAGAGGGCTAGGGAGAGGGAGGAGAACTTCGAGGGAGGCTCGCCGTCGCCACAGCATTTGAGGAGGCGGAGGAGTCATGGCTGTGGCGGCGGCCGGAAGAGGGGGAACGGTTACTACCGACGGGGCTCGACGTCGCTCCCCGATGTGATGGCCATTTCCTGCGGCCGAATTGAGGGGGAGGAGAAGCGTAACGGTTCGTTACACGTTGACGGTGTTCCGCCGGGGCTGCCGAGGCTGCATATGTTGCCTGAAGGTATGGCCATGTCGGACTTTTCGCCGGAGTGATAAAACACGGCTTGAAATTGGCGGCTCTGATATTAGTGTTCAAACAATGTAGTCAAGTAGTTGCGTAACAATATATTGTTTTTAGGAAGTATAAGTTATTCACATAGTAATGTAGTCAATTAGCTAAATGCCGAACGAAGCTTTTACGAACATTCTTGATACTTAGCATATAACATGTACTCTATCAATATGATTATTGTGAATGTAGCTTATAGATATGACGTACATGGGCACAGACGATCAACATTTATGTGCAAGCTTACACTTTATCGGTTTTTCTGTTTTCTACCATTTGGCGGCCATTAATGGAAAAATTCAAGCTTGATTAATGTATAAACATGAAAATCAGGAGAATGGTAAAGAGGACTTGGATGAAACTGGAATCTGAACATGCAGGTTTAACAGAAGTGATGTATGAATCCTCTGGTAGAGACTAATTGATTATTTGAGCATGCATCAGTGTACTTCCGCTGAATTTCACTATACTTTACAATTTCTGTACGGTTGCTTCAGTCCATACTTTAAATTAAACTGTTTCTCCCATTCCTTTCTCCTAGACAAGGGCACTGAAATTTTCAAATTGGTTGTGGTTTTATGACTGTTTTTCATTTTATCCTTTTGGTGGGATATTGTTCCTTTTAAGTACTTGAAGCTTTGGTCACTTGCAGGGAAATCTCTTGCCCATACCAAGAGAGTTGAAAGCCTTCTTAGACCAACTTCTCCAAAGTCTCCCGTTGCCAGTGCCAGTGCCTTTGAGAGTGTGGAAGGATCAGATGAAGAAGACAATATGACCGACACTGGTAAATTTGAACCAACATATTTTCATACCAATGGGAATGTTGTAAGTTGAATCTCCCTCTCGATGTCGTTACTTAATTTGACTTGATTATTTTCTTTGAATATTAATGCTGCATGTTTCTGAGGAGTTGTGGGATTGCCTTCCACTTCACATATCTAGGTTCTGGAACATATTAATGCCAATACAGAGCAAATCTCCATAGCTGCTTCAAGCATGATCCGATCCCATAGTGTCTCTGGTGACCTCCATGGTGTTCAGCCTGATCCTATTGCAGCTGATATTCTGCGGAAAGAACCTGAGCATGAGACATTTGCTCGACTTGAAATTACCCCCAATGGTATCTAGTGCCTTCTATCTATGTTTGGCATGCCCTCTTTTGTCAAAAGTATGAAATAGTATGTGCCTCAAAAAATTTGTTAAAGCTTGCTCAACCATGTCTTCAATTTTACTGTGCTATTATCAGCTTGTAATCATATGGTTATTGCAAGATAATAATTATAAGCAACTTACAAACAGTAAATTTAAATGGGGACAGAAAGCTTTTTGTTTGTTTAAGTGAATAAATCTTCAATTTGTCAGTACATACATGTTCATTTGCATTCTCCACCTTCCTAAAACCCCTTCTTTTCTTTCTTCAATTGATTTATAGTAGTCTACTTGTTACTTGTTAAAGTGTTCGATTTCATTTATGATTCTAATGCTGAGTCTAACTTCAAAATTTGCTGCTATATTTTTCTTTCTGATATAAATTTGGAACAGAGGTGCCATCGGCTGATGAAGTAGAGGTTTATGTAGTTCTTCAAGAATGCCTTGAATTGCGAAAGAGATACCTGTTTAGGGAAACTATTGCTCCGTGGGAGAAAGAAGTCATTTCTGACCCTTGTACACCAAAACGAAATCCAGCGCCATTTGCCTTTACGCCAGAGGGAAAGTCTGATGTGAGCCCATCTGACTAATTCTGGTATTTGTATATTGGTTACAAAGTATCATCACTTATTTTTCTTATTCGTTTCCCATTTATTCTCAGCATTATTTTGAGATGCAAGATGGGGTCATTCATGTCTATCCAAATAAAGACTGTACGCCACAAGAACCAGTCATCTTGCTCTTTTAATTTTTTTTATGGTTCATTAATTATATTCCAAGCTATTATGTGTTCACATTTTATTATTCGACCTTCTTCTCTAGGCAAGGAAGAGCTTTTTCCTGTTGCTGATGCAACTACCTTCTTCACTGATTTGCATCACATACTTCGAGTTATTGCGGTTGGGAATATCAGAACATTGTGCCATCATAGACTGAACCTTCTGGAACAAGTAAAGCTCTTCCCTACAATTTGAACCTGGCAAGTTTTGATTGAGTCACTTATAAACATTAGCTTTTTGACACCCTACTTGCTTTGAAACTTTCAGAAGTTCAACCTTCATTTGATGCTTAATGCGGACAGAGAGTTCCTTGCACAAAAAAGTGCTCCACATCGTGACTTTTATAATGTCAGAAAAGTTGATACACATGTTCATCACTCTGCATGCATGAATCAGAAACATCTTTTGAGATTCATTAAGTCAAAATTGAGGAAAGAGCCAGATGAGGTATGTGTTGGATATGCTCATGCCATTGCCTTTCCTTTTTTCCTTTTTCATTTTGTGATGGGGGTATTATTTTATTATTTGATTTAACTTGTGGAGGGTTTGGGCAGTGGGATGTGGTTTCCCTTTTGATTATTCTCAAAGAGCAAGCTGATAAAAAGCTAATTGACTAGCGTTTTTATTTTTCATGGAAAAATTTACTTGTGCTTAGAGTTGTAACAAACATATACGTGAATGAAGTGTTCATGGTTCATTTGTTAATACTTTTAAACTTTCTCAAATGACTTTCAGGTTGTCATATTTCGAGATGGGACATACTTGACTTTGAAAGAAGTGTTCGAGAGCTTGGACCTGACAGGGTATAGGATTCTGTTATTATTATTTTTCTTTAGTTTCAGAAAGCAGGATGTATTCAAATCACTATTGTTTCAACAGGTACGATTTAAACGTTGATCTTTTGGATGTTCATGCGGACAAGAGCACTTTTCATCGTTTCGATAAGTTCAACCTTAAGTACAATCCCTGTGGCCAAAGTAGGCTCAGGGAAATTTTCCTCAAGCAAGATAATCTTATCCAAGGTACATTTAGCATAATCATACTTCCACTTGCATTTTGAGTTGGGGTTTGGTGATGGGGGAGAGAGGAGAGGAGAGGATTGTGGTAGAAGTTTCAATCCTTCCAAGCAGGGGCCATAACTATGGAAAAGATAGCACCAGTTAGAAGATCATCTGTGTCATTCTGGAAATGAAATTTACCAATTGATTCAATTTTCAGAATAAGGATTAGTTCTTTCTTTCTTTCCATTTTCTCTCAATAAGTTGCTTTCTAAACTGCATGCTGCTTTTCTTTTCTATATGGTTATTTAGGTCAAGTTACTTATCTCTCCAGTGCTAAATTTTCCTGGTTAACTTTTATCTTTTTTTCTATTTTCTTAATTATATGATTGCTTAACTTATTATGTCAACTTGCTTCTGTCATTCATGAGCAGGTCGCTTCCTTGGTGAGCTAACAAAACAAGTATTTTCTGATCTTGCTGCCAGTAAATATCAGGTGCTGGATTTTTCTTCTTAGTCTTTATAGATGAACATGGCTACAAATTTCCTAATCTATATATTGTCATGGATGCATTACTAATCAAAACTTTTAGTGGCATCACTATAGAACTTGGACTTGCTTGTGTTTCCTCAAAACATTTGTTTTCTGGCTAAGGGAGGTAGCAAGTTCTCTCTGCGCGGTAGTCCGGTTAATTTGAGTTCAAAGTGGCTAACTGACCTGGGGATCAAGATTGGGAGAAGGAAACTTTTTAGTTTCGAGAATTTAAACAGTTGCATTGGTAGTTTGTATATGATAGGTGTCTATGTATTATTAACAATATTGGGGGTCAGATAATACTTGATATATTACTTGCTCATAGATTTGGTCAATCTGTTGGTTGGACCTGTGCATTTCTTGATTATAAGGTGATCTTCTTTCATATATGGCACCAACAAAGCAGCCCTTTCTAATGTTTCACAAGTATTTAAAGGCACCTAATGGATATCCTTTTCTCTAAATTGACATAGAGTTCCTGGCTTCCCATCTTGTCCCAACATTTAGCAAAGTCCTCGTTCAACAAAAGGTTAACGTTTCTAAAGTGTCTAACTGCTTCTTTAAGACACATGAATGAGCTCTTTTTCCTCAATGGACGTTTCAAGATGGATTTTTTTAACGGGCATTTGATTTTACTGTAGATGGAAGAATATCGGATATCAATTTATGGCAGGAAGCAAAGTGAGTGGGACCAACTAGCTAGCTGGATAGTTAATAACGACTTGTACAGTGAGAATGTTGTTTGGTTAATTCAGGTATGGCAGCAATTCTGCTTGATGTTCTATTGGAAGTAATCATGTGATCATATGTGGAAAGAGAGGATTGTTCTTGTGCACAATGTTGTAAGGTCCTGTGTGCGTTAGCATGGGTATATTACCAACATACATTAATCATTCCATGTTCTTTACATGTTTGTCATTGTTTCCTATTTTATTGCTGTGAGAAGATATTTAAATACTTTATCATATGTGCTCCCTAAATCACCTCCACCGCTCTTCAGGTTTAGCGAAGAGGAATATTTAAAAGCATACAATTACGTTCAATTTCAACTCTTGGTCATAGTCTTCACTTCTTTTTCCCCATTGACCGTTTGGAGATACTCATCCATACAGATGCTTCCAACAAAGCATCTAATCATCGTGTTTATTTGTGTTTTGTGTTATTTCAGCTCCCAAGACTATACAATGTGTACAAGGAAATGGGGATTGTGACATCATTTCAGAATATTCTTGACAATATCTTTATCCCTCTTTTTGAGGTTTCTGTGGATCCAGATTCACATCCACAGTTGCATGTTTTCTTGAAACAGGTACGCCCACTTATTTGCCCCTGGGGATCTATTTTTATTTTGCTGGTCTGGTCCCATCTGATGCCCACTGCCTATGGCCCGAAGCCCAGTCCGGCTGCTACCAAAACGAAGTCATTTTGAGAGGGTTGGGGCCAGTTGGCCTTTCAGGGCGGTCCCCAGACCTATGTCCAACCTGAAGCCCTATCAACCGAGCCTAGCCTGTTGACTTCGAGCCAGGCTAGGCCCCCATTGCCATTGCTAATACCATCGGCTCTAAGGTTGATGTCTTTAAATTGAATATGGAGTAGTAAACTATTTTACAAGTTAAGTGCTGTTATTTTGAAGACAGTATATTATTGGCAAAGATGCTTGAATAAGGGGTCTAGTTAATCAACTTTTCAAGTGTTATTTTTCTCTGCTACTTCTTAAAATTACTCTTCAATGTAGACTCTTCTTCCTTTGTTCTTCTAGAAAATATTGTTAGATTCCTGGCTTTTACTGATGAGTTGATAGTCCTGTATATGGTTTGCTTGACTTCTTATGTCTGAATAACTAGGTTGTTGGCTTGGATTTAGTTGATGATGAAAGCAAGCCTGAACGACGCCCCACAAAGCACATGCCTACACCAGCTCAATGGACCAATGTGTTCAACCCTGCCTTTTCATACTATGTTTATTACTGCTATGCCAACCTCTACTCTCTAAATAAGGTCTGTAGTTTTTATCTCAACTACAGTTCCTCTATCGTAAATTCTATTTGAAACGCGGTATAACACTCTTGTCTATCATTTGTTTCTCATTAAGTTTGAACCTGTTATTGTCAAGCTTGAGGTATCTATTGCTTAGCTTTGACAATCTTGCTTTTCAGTTGCGAGAGTCAAAGGGCATGACAACCATAAAGTTCCGTCCACATACTGGAGAGGTACTTTTCTACTTCATTCAGGTTTTTGTTTTTTCTGGCTGCCTCACATGTCTGATATTCAGGCCGGTGACATTGACCACCTCGCTGCAACTTTCCTCACGGCTCATAATATTGCACATGGGATCAATTTGAGAAAATCACCTGTACTTCAGTATTTATACTATTTGGCTCAGGTAAATAATGTTTCCAGTTTATGGTCTTTTTGTTGACAATTTATGTTTTCAATTAGACTATTGCGCGGTATTTGGTTCTTATGGTGGTCAATGTTCCTTCTATCAGATTGGTCTGGCCATGTCTCCTTTGAGCAACAATTCCTTGTTTTTGGACTACCACCGGAACCCGTTCCCTATGTTTTTTCTCCGGGGCCTCAATGTTTCCCTTTCTACCGATGATCCTCTTCAAATCCACCTTACAAAAGAACCTCTTGTGGAAGAATATAGCATAGCTGCTTCTGTGGGTTCCCTTTATCTTCCTGAAACTAAATCTCTCATACATTCTTAACTATCCACTAAGAAGTGCCATTCCAAGCAGGTTTGGAAGTTGAGTTCTTGTGATATATGTGAGATTGCTCGGAATTCAGTCTACCAATCAGGTTTTTCACATGCTTTAAAGGTATGTTCTTTTTTATTTCTGAATTGAAAACAAAGCTATGTTTGCTATTTCCTTCTGGATAAAAGATCGCAGAATCTAGAAAATGCAAGTTCTCATGAAATAAGCAATTGAATTCCATGTTACAGTCTCATTGGATTGGGAAAGAGTACTACAAGAGAGGACCAGATGGGAATGATATTCACAAAACAAACGTGCCTCATATTCGGTTGGAATTTCGTGAAACGGTGAGGGCATGATTTCTTACTGAGTGAGCTTGTACTAATTTTAATCCTACTTTAATTAGTAGTGCGATTGTATAAGCACAATATGTAACAATGGGTTTTCTTGATGCCACCTCCAAGAAATTTCATGATCTACTTGCATAATCCAGGAGAACATTCAGAGTCTTCCAAATTCCAATCTGATTCTCTAAACACCGTTCATATATTTGCTCCTTTACTCAACACCTCCCTCTGTTTCTCATTTTCTTTTGCTCATCCTTACCGCTTCTGTTAATGCATAATCTTGAAACTCATTTAAATCTTTGTTGCTTCTAATGATATTGAGAACTAGACAATGAGATGCTTTCCTTGCAGATCTGGAGAGATGAGATGCAGCAAGTTTATCTCGGCAAGGCCGTTATTCCTGAAGTAGTGGACACGTAAACGGCAAAAGATTTCCTTTGGCGCATAGCCTACGTTTTTTCATATGAATATGACGGTACTGCTGCTTCCCATTTCTTCCTTGAATCACATTTCATCATTTCATATGCCTGAATTGTATGGAACGGTCTTATCATCATTCCAGCCAGTGAATATTTCGTCGGTGTGCATCAGAGGGACGAGCTGACAGGAGAGACAGAGATTGCATACTTCAACGATGAAACCCGAGAACTAAGGTCATTTAAGCCTGCAATCGGCACCTCCGGAGTTCAAAGGCCAACCTTGTATAAATGCAATAGTTAAAAGCGAGAAGTTATAGCCCAGTTGCGGCAACAATAATACATCAAAGGTATATGAAATTATATTACTTGTAATTTATAAGCGCCAACATTTTACCGAATTTGGTATCAGATTAGGTTGTGGTATGATACTATACTGGTACTGCTAACATTAGGTACTGTTTTAGTTAATTTTTTAAATTTATAAAATAGTCTTTGAATTTTTTTTAAATTATAAAATAGTTTATTGTCATATTGCTCGGTTGTAATATTTTTAACCGTCTTTAAAAATTAAAATAATAAATAATGATCACAATTTACATGAAATAATAATAATTTTTAGATATTTCACATATAAATAATAAATACAATTTATATGAAAAGAAGGCTTCATATTATACAAATATAAAATTAAGGACAATATAAAGTATTTAAAATATTATAATTTTAATTTTTATTAAATAATAAATAATAATTATATCAAAATATTTAATAAAAAGAATAATAAATACCTTTAACTTTTAAATTATTATAATTTATGATAATAGTTGGTGATACGAAACAAAGTAGAATTGAAACATAAAATAAAAGTATATATTATTTATTTTACTATTAATTAAATATATTTTATGTTTGATTAATTAAAATTAATTCTTACTAAAATTGTAAATATC
>JANZLD010000005.1:788822-801911 GCA_026413575.1 Erythroxylum carthagenense | reverse complement strand
GGCTACATTAACAAAAAATCGCTCAATAACATCAGGATTGGCAGACGTTGATACAGTCAGGAACTAATAAATTCATATAGAAGATATAAGCATACCAATTTTGGAGACATCCTCTACCTTTCTAGATGTTCTGACTGCAAACCTCTGGAATGCAGGACTGCAAATACAAGACGGGACTAGGTTATATCCCATCTATAATTTCGAGTTCCTCAGCAGCAAACACAACCATAGTACACAGACAAAGAATTTGATCTCAGCTATCCACCAGCCAGAATGGTCCATATGACAAATGAGAAATTTGTACATTTGCTGATTAATGAAACGAAATAGCAATGTGCCATGAAGAAAAGATAAAAAGAGAAGAAGAAACACAAGGCCTCAGCTCGTTAGTTTTTCAATTGATGCGGTCATTTCCACAATCTTTACAAGCCTACAGAGTCATCATAGGCAACTTTACATGAAAAGGGGCGAAAATATTGCTCACTTTATGCAAAATTTTCTCAAACTTCTGTACCTACAGGAAATAATAGTTGAATCCACAGGTACATCTTTGAAGTTTTGAGATTGTTTTGCTTCAGGGAGCAAACTAATTGGGAATGGGCTAATCCCACCAGCCTAGAATTGAAGGTTCAAATGACCAAGTCAAGAGGTCATTAAACTTCATAATTAAGAAACTCTTTATTACATAATCTCCAAAACCAAAAATTGAAAAAAGTCGAACAGATATACTGACTATTGTATCGTATTGCAACCATCTACAATACAAGAAAAACAGTTTTACAACAGATTATTTTTCATATCCAAATATGCTGCAATGCACAAGTAATCACAATGCAGACTAAAAACTAGTAGGGAGAATATGTCATGCTTTTGCTTCAATTGAACGAACCAATGAGGAACAAGTTAAGTAATCCTCAAGGTCAGAGAAAGAAGCTGATATATTAATAAAATAGACTTGTAGTATCTAATACTATTCTAAAAGTAAAATACTATCTATAAATTATTATAATGGATAATGAATTAAATGATGATTATAGTGAGTAAGTTATGGATATAAAGTCAAACAATTCAGTGGAATGATGAAACGCGGAAAGATCCTTTGAATTTGGTCATATCATTTTATTATACAAATTAAAAAAAAAAGTTCATAATATGATAATATCATGTTGGCAATCGGGAAAATGTGCCCAACATCACCATTCAAGAAGGCCTTAAGGATTCCACTTCTTCTGAGGGTAGAGTATTAGGAAAGGATTTTGATCAAAGATTATTACCATAACTAGTAATATGATTAAGTATGCAATTGATTCTTCACCCAGGCGGTTAACAAGGACGGATTGTATATTATCCTACCCCAAAAAGATGAAGCGCAACAGATGAATATGAAACCAAAACCAGACAAAAAACCAATTAGAAACAGTACAAATCCTGCCCAGGGAAATCAACAAAGTGATAGTCAAGAGCAAAGCTTTAACCTGTTCGCAAGACTACTGACAATAAGTTCGTTTAAAACATATGACGTGACCCAGTGGAAGAAATTGCCTCCTGCCATGGTATTTCCCTTGAACTATCTCCATTACAGAGGCAAAATCAAACAGAAACAATTAAAGCTTCAGTTCTACAGATGGATCGAACAAAAAATGTTACGAACGTTCGGTTTACAAATCAAACCCTAGATTGAATACAAAATGCAGTTCTAAATAAACTGATCACTCTAAACAGAAACATCAAAACCCAGAAACGTTATCAGACCAAAAAAATTCCTAAGCAGTCAGATTATACCTTATTTGAGATACAACGATCGAACGAGTTAAAAACCGACGGTCGATCACCTCATAAACTGGTGATTTCGGTTGAAGTTGCACTAAGATCCTATACTCTATAAATAAATAGCTCTCTAGGGTTTTCGCAGACGAAACTTGGCACATGAACCATGGGCTCTGATCCATGTTGACTTATTCTTGGACCAAGATAACATTATGCCCATTGGATCAATTCAAATCATGTTCGACACTGAAAACATTATTTGCATATAAGTCACTTTCGATCATAATATTTTTATTCGATTGAGTTTAATTCTAACATTTTGAAGTTAGTTGACTTTTTTGAGTTAAATTTATCATCCTATTTTCATAAATCAATAATAATTATAAGACCTATTTTATTTAAAATCAAAACAATAATAATAATAATATTTCAGTAAAAAGTACATAAAAGTAAATTCTAAGAATATCTTGTTTAAAGTTGTATTTAACAAAATAATTTTAAAAAAATTCAAATAAGTCATCCATTAATAATAATTTCTTTTATTTTTTTGTAAATAAATAACTTAATTTATTAAATAATTTATTCGATTCATATAATTTATTAATTATTATATTCATTGAAATTTTAGTTATTCATAGTATCAATATTTTTTTAATCATAAGAGATATACATGACACCTTAATTTATTAGTCAAAGAAGAGAAATTTTTGAAATATCCTCTACTAGAATAGACAGACAACTTAATGGTGAGTTTTGAAACATATGGATGCCAAATTTTACTGAACTTACTTAACTACCAAGTTCAAACATCTCTAAAACTTTTGGCATTGATTGAGTCAAAAGATGATAATATTAATTTTTTCTCTTTTAAATTTTATTAAGATTTTTAACTTAATAATTAAAAATTAAAAAATTTAAAATTAATTAATCTTTTAAAGTTTTTACAATTAAAAATTATTTTATTATTTATTAGCACTCATAAAATATTTATTAGAAAAAATTAATAGAAATAATATTTTGAATCAAGATATTAAATTAAATATACAAATGTGCAAGAGAAATTTGTTACTATGTACGAATGTTCCTTATTTCATCATCGTCACATTCAGATTAAAGTTTCGTAATAAAATAGCATTCGAAAGGTTTAATAGTATGCAGTCTTATTCTTATATAATAAGAGATTATTTTCGACATAATAAGACGTAAATGTGACAATAAAAAAGAGTTATTTATCCTTTCTCAAAATAAAGATTTCCTGATCGACGGTCTCACTGTCCTGTGGTTAGATTAGAATACTGACAACATGACTATATTACCCTTAACAACGGAAATGTCAGACTGTTCATCTGGTGGCAATTTCGTCCCAAGTGCCCGCCCCACATTCACCGACATTCCAGTGCTAGTAGTAAGTAGCAAACAATTAAGAAGTTCTAGGGACTTGCAGAAGGAGAGAGGCTCCGTTGCTGAATTCGAAGGACCTACACTGAGTCTCAGGTATTTTTCTTCTTTAATCTCTGCTTTCACTTGCTTTGCATTTATTAGAAACCCTAGGCTCTTCGTGATCGCGAATCGGAGAAACTCTGTTTTTGAATTTTTAAAGAGTTCGGGAAATCGGAATCGGCTATATGATTCCTTCGAATTTCTCTCAGTTTGTGTTGATTGTTTCTTAGTGAGAATTGAAAATGAGTAATTGAAGATTTGGGTCTCTACGAACTCCCAAGTTATGGCATAGATAGTATTGTGCATGAGCTATTTTAATTCTCTATCCTTTCAGTTTGTTGCTCTTTTCCGTTCCCTATTTTGATGATAATGTTGAATAACTGATAGGAATTTTTGCACTGATGTAACGAATCGCTTGTACTTCGTTCTTCCTGTATGTTCTTTTGTTTCTATAGGCATTTTATGCATAGAGATCGTATTTAGTATTGCTAACTGTGTAATTATGTGAATCTGTTATTGCTTGATTGGATTGATGATGCAGGAGCAGTTAGTTTAGATTCCTAGTTAATATTGGATTTCTTACTATTTAATACTTCTTAAGTTATTTGGATTCCTAGTTATCATAGGATTAGCATATTACTTCTTAATTAGTATTTTCTTTTCCTATTAGGAGTTGTCCTATACTAGTATAAATAGAGAACCTATGCTTGATTTTTAGGTCTGTCTTTTATCAATCAAATAATTTTATGCTTTTAGAGGTTTTTCTACAAATCCTAAGCCCTATTTTCAAGTTCCAGCTACAATCTACATCAAATATAGCCTATTCTATTCTGCTTATCTTTGTTTTTCCTTCCCACACTATGTAAATTGATATGGTTTATTAGCTAGTCATTGACATTGTCTTGTTAATTGATGTTATAGAGTTGCACAATAATGGCCAAGCATCATCCTGACTTGATCATGTGCCGTAAGCAACCGGGGATTGCTATTGGAAGGCTGTGTGAGAAGTGTGATGGTAAGTGTGTGATCTGTGACTCTTATGTCCGCCCCTGCACACTGGTGCGGGTATGCGACGAATGCAACTACGGATCGTTCCAAGGGCGGTGTGTTATCTGTGGAGGAGTGGGTATTTCTGATGCATATTACTGCAAAGAGTGCACTCAGCAAGAAAAGGATAGAGATGGTTGTCCCAAAATTGTAAACTTGGGAAGTGCAAAAACAGATCTATTTTATGAACGGAAGAAGTATGGGTTTAAGAAAAGATGAGAATCAGATGCAAGCGTGGTACTACTGGATTATACGTTAAATTACTTACAGCTAATGTTAATTTATTCATGAGCAATGCCATTTTCTAACGCTATATTTGTTTTGTTGCAGCGTTTGGTTTGGCAGGGACGAGAACAGTTGCCTATGAGGCAATCTTCACTTGAATCAAGTTCATTTTGTTTTGATAATGATTTTATTTCTTGTCCATATTCTGTCCAATCTTGTTTTTCCATAGCTTTGAACATCATTTCTCAGTTGGTTATCTTTCCCTCTTATCGAATTTGAAGGTTTTAGTTTATATCAATTTTGTAGCCTTATATGTATGTATTCTGAGCATCAGTTGTAGCTCGATCGTTGGATTTGGATCTTTTCAAATTTGAGGAAATCTATCGTGGCATTAATACCCATCTTTTGATCTTATTTATGATCGAAGTCATATGATAGAGTTCCTGCAGCGATAAGAGTCTCCAATCATAGAGAATATATAACGTGTAATCCACATGCTCTACTTGTTGCTGCCCTTTTAATATGATCGTGTAACTTTCCCCTGCAACTTCGTGATATTCTTGTGTTCACTGATCTTGGTTCTTCGCATCTTAATTGTCACTGCGTTTTTGCACGCACCTGGCGATTGACTGATCAACTTAGGCCCAGTGGATGGGCGTGAAAGGGCCTATTTGCTTCTCTCGCAGGTGATGGGTTTAACGTTAAAGGAGGTGATTGGTGTAGATTTGGCACTCTTTAAAGCACAAATCTCAAGTTGGGCAATGCCATTTGGTGATGTTCACTCTCTCGCTCACTGTTTATAAAGCTATACTTTAGCTACTAAATTTCACTTGAAGGATCTCATACTTGTTTTGTATATACAAAATACACAAATGCCTACACATGAAGGATCTCATACTTGTAAATATATATATATACACACATATACATATTACATATATTTACCAAATTTTCTATACAGTTTCAGGCGGTGTCGAAAGATACTAAACTGTGACTCTTCTTCCCGGTGTCAATCCAACAAGGAGCCACCGTTGCCGGTCTGCTGTATAAGGATCAAGATCGTAAGAGCGCCATCACCGTCGTGTTATCTGGTGGCAGGCCCCACCAGCAGTGACCGTTTCCACGGCCAGCCATCACCATGTCCCATCGCCACCGAGCTACTGAACCAATCACCGATACCAGGGTATTTCTTGTGACCGAATCCATCTACAGTTTTTTCTTGCCTCGGGATTATAGATTTACTGACATGGCTTCCTATTGTTTATCCACTTTGCATCATTTAGAGTCTCCACGTCAGTAGGCTTTCCTATGCAAAACCGCCTTAGCCAAGAAAGCACCACCATCAAAACGTGCTTTTTTTGGTACGTACCGTTTGTCACACTCCATGACAAAATTTCACCGAACGCATCAACCCTCGTCTCCTCTCCTTTGCCTTCTTCTTAATCTGTTTTATAGTGAGGTTAGTTCTTTTTCAGGTCATTGTTATCTTCTGCCGTAGTCTCAATATTCAACTGCTCTTTTCCTCCGTTGTCACAAACTCGCAAGATCCCCAAGTTGTGAACGGGTCTTCACTCGCTCCAACTTCTACGTGGGTCTTGCATGATTCTGTGACCTCTCTTTGTCCACTTCCCTTCTTCCACCTATATTCTTCACTGTGAAGCTTTCCGCTGCGGTGAGTTGCTTCTCTACGAAGCAAAACCTCTCCTCTCCTCAAAGCAATCCTCACTTGAGTCCTCAGGCCCCTGTATTAATGTCCGCCACATAAAAAGTTGAATAACCACATCCACCGACAAGACAATTTGTTGCCTCTTCACACTCTCCAATGTCAGGTGGGTCGAGATCCACCGGACCAAGCGGCGAGCCAGCGTCATTCGACGTCTTTCTTGAAGGCTGGCTTGCACGCCAAGAGCACTACCTTGATGAGCTCTTGTGCACCAACGAAAATTGTAACGGAGCCGGAGAAGAAGACCTCCAAGACTTGGTTTACAGAGTTCTGAACCATTACCAACAATACTACGAAAAGAAGTCCCAACTCATTCACCAAAACGTAACACTCGCTTTCTCACCACCTTGGTTTTCCTCCTTGGAAAGAAGCTTCCTCTGGGTCGCTGGCTTCAAACCCTCTTTAGCTTTTCGAGTCGTCAGGGACTCGGTCCGCGACTTAACCCCCAACCAAGCCACAAGGATGCGAAGCTTGATTGAGGTGACGAGAATGGAGGAGAAAACCCTAGATGACGACATGGCAAAGATTCAGGAGAGCGTGGGGGCGCCGCCGTGGATGAAGCTGGCGAGACGGCAGGACCGTTTAGTCGACGTCGAGATAACGGAGGGGAGTGTAGCAGTCCACCAACTTAATTCTTCGTTAGTGACGGTTGTGTCGAATGCAGACATGTTACGGACGAGGACAGTGGCGCGAGTGGTGGAGATTCTGAATCCTGCGCAAAGTGTGAGGTACTTGATCGCAGTCGCTCAGCTTCAGCTCAAAGTTAGGAGTCTAGGTTTCTACATGCAACAACAGTCAGAGTCTTAGGGAGCCATGTCGGGCGAGAGGGGAACCAATCCGCTGATAAACTGGCGACTTGCGCCATTTTCTTGGCTCCGAGCCTACACATCCTTAGAGAGCCTTCGGTAGCCGTTCAGGAACTTCTGCACTACCATGCGGGCGGGACTTTGTACTCCGTCATATGTGATCGTACTTATGTGATCGTAATTGTACCTTTCCTTTGTAAAAAATAAAAAAGAAGATAATATATATGTATGTATATTTAGTCTCTTTCGGGTTATAAAACCTATGCCTGTAGTGGCTTGCAGAATCCATTTTTGCACTTGTACGATAGAATCTACATGGGAAGAGACAGAGGGGTGCAAAAATCTGTTTCATAGATAGGAGTGCTTGCCTTTTTCTTTTGCTTGGTTGGTTAGTTCTATATTGAAGAGGTCATAGGATTGTTACCGTTGTATGGAACTCTCACCGTTTGCAACTACTCATATTTGCTGCAATGTTTATTTCTTTCATCTGTATATCAAATTTCTAATCCTGAAGCCATTTGCTAAGTCGGAGCACATGCCTTACAGTATGTAGGTCAAATATGTCTAGCACTCCAAGAGGTAACTTACTAGTCATTTTATTGTGCAAAGTTCGTATATATGCTTATTGAGACCCGTATCGGTACCAGAAAGCGTCCTATCGAGTTCCAATGTTGGTAATTTAGCCTTATTTATTATGTCAGTTGACATGTACATGAAAGATGAAGTGAAATGTCATCACACACAGCTCCGAAGAGAGTGTACTGCTTCTACAGGCGGCTGCGGCTGCGGTTGCTTAATGAAGCTGGCTTAAAACTGGCAATACCAGTTACTTCTCTTCCTGTTACCAAGGTGTTGATATCATAAGTTCCTTCGTAAGTGTAAATAGGTTCCAAATCACAGAATGCCTGCAAAAGTTGCACAAAAATGGTAAATCGATGGATACGAATTACACGAAACAAACGGCTAGATATCAGTCCTTGCCCGGTCTAAACGATCACATGTTCAATCTCGAATCATCAACTGAGTTAATCAAATGTCAAAACTATGGCTGAACGGGGGTCCTGGTCCTAGATTAAGTTGTAGGGTTCAGAAAGGGTAAAGAATTCAGAGAGAAAACCTTGGCGACGAGGAAATCTGACAAAATCCCGTTGCCGCCGAGTAGCTCCCGTCCTATGGCTGCGGTTTCCCTTGCTTTAGCAGTAATCCATGACTGTTAAGACAGACAGACCAGATTGTTGAGTGGAGCAAAAGCATGAATACCAAAAGTGTGCTTTTAATACATTTGGTTGTACCTTTGCTAAGCTGGCATGGCCTGGAGTCATCTTACCCTTTTCATATAGCTTGCACAAACGCCAACCAACAAGTATCATGGCTTGAACGTTTCCAAGCATTTGGACAAGTTTCTGTTGGTTGATTTGGAAAGCTGCCAATGGTGCTCCAAATTGTTTCCTCTCCTTCAGATACCTTTTTTAATCGGATTAGAATCATTAAGTGTCACTTTCGCATAGAAAGAATATATGAGAGAAACGGAATGGGATTGATTACCTATGACACATGTCGTATATCCCCATTGATATACCAATAGGCTGCCAGGAAACCATTACGCGAGAGACAGCAAGTATCTAGATTCGGAAATTCAACAATCAGACAACAGAAAAAAGCAGGTAAGAAACATAATAGTAGCACAGACAAACTCATTTAATATGCCTGATAAAATGTTTTCACTGTAAATTTGATGCCAAAACAAAATGTTCTTGAACCAAGTACACATGATTAATAGAAGAAACATCCCTATCAAAACTGTTATATTTGTACCTTAGCCGTGTCCCGGAAAGAACTGACACCAGGCAACCTGTCCTCCTCAGGGACAAAAACTTTTTTCATCACAATATCTCCATTCTGAACAATTCGTAGGCCGATTTTGTTTTCAATCTTCGTAGCTGTCAATCCAGGGGCATTCTTCTTTATCAAAAATCTGAAACAAAGCCAATGAGAATACATAAACAGGGGAGAAACAACTGCAGAGAAAGGAAAATTGTGTCACTTAAAAGTTAAATCCAGTACAGCGTTGAAATTTGATATGGCTGATAATCTTCACAGATCTGATTACATTTATATCGGTTATACTGAGTGTGATTTTCAAATAACACATAAATTAACATGGCCGGCTACGCGCACATGATAAAAGTGTCTTACATACCCATTGATTTGATTTGTTTCCGTATTACGGGCAAATATGACCAACAAATCAGCAAAGGTACTATTCCCTATCCAGCGCTTTTGGCCCTCAATTATCCAACCTCCTTCAACCTTCAATGCAACAGAACCAGAAAGTCAATGAGAGCTACTGTGTAGAGTGACAATGGATAGTTGCAAAAGCTGAGAAATATAAAAGAGGATTGGTCACACCTTTGTTGCTGTTGTTTTCACACTACTTGCATCACTTCCATAGTCTGGCTCTGTCAACCCCTAAAGAAAAGGAGGTAAGTTGATCTAAGTGACTTGCAAACCAGAGAAATATGGTAGTACACTGTCTAAGCAACTAAATAGGATCAATTACCCAACACGCTACGGTGCTAAGCTTAGCCAAAGAAGGTAAATATTTCTGCTTCTGCGCCTCCGACCCGCAAAGTGCTGTACTTGACAGCCAAAACAATGACTTGATAAGCACCATGACAGTTCACTAAATGAAGAGACAAGCAGAAACATCAAACTCGAACCCAAAATCCTACCAATAGTTAGCATTGCCAGGGATGAGTGCACCAAAATGAAAGTTGAACAGCTCGCATCGACTCTAGCCATTTCTGCTGTAGCAATAGCACTTCCAGTGATAGACAGACCAGGGCAGCCATAACCCTAAAGTTGAGCTAATTAACACCAAACATCTCCAAATTTGAACTCATTCCCAATACAATAAAGGTCCACAGAGACCCAAAAACTTACCCTGATCGTCCCACCAGCTACGCCCAGTGCACCAAGGCTTGGAATAACGTGAAATGGAAACTTTGCCTTTTCCCAATACTGCAAAAAAAAACAAGTACCATTCAAATGACATTCCTTGCCGGCCGCAAAATATTCACTGCAACTGCAATCATCGTCCATTACCGTCATTTATTGTTACTCCTAAGAGCAACCTCACTATCCTATACAAGGCATTACCGTGTGGTCTGTGGCATTTATTGTTACTCCTAATAGCAACATTATCCTATACAAGGCTTTACCTTTTGTTCACATATACGGTTATTTTAAAATCAAATTAACAAATATCAAAATTTTGAAAAACGTTATATATATACAGAATCATCTATAGTTTATCCACACCAAATTAACAAGTAATCAAAACAGCGACTATTGGTTTAAAAATTTAATTGATTTGACCGATTCACTTATAAAAATTTTCAATCACCAAATTTTTTATTCAGTTTTTAACTTTTTAGTTTGATTTATTTTAATAACTCTTGTTGTTAACTATAGATCAGTTTTTATTAATTAATAATTTCTTATAAACTAAAATAAATTAATTAATTTTCATTTAACAATTTTTCAGTTAAAACTTAAATTCTTTGATAGGCAAATTAATTTCTTTTAATCATATTTTAGCTTTTTTATTTTATTCAATATTTAGTCAATTTTATGACAATTTAATACCTTTCAAGCCTTAAAGTTTAAATTTTAGTCCAATTTTTAAACCAATGAAAAAAAAACAGTGCTATATATATTTTACTTATTTCTATATTATTAGTTAGAAGCACAAAAGTATCAATCAAATATCAAAATTTTCAATTATTTTGCAATCGTCGACCTACCGTTATTTTTTCTAATTATTTGATTTTTATCAAAAAAATTAATTTGTTAAAATTTTCGTACTATATTTGCACCAAATTGAAACTTCTAAATTGATACTTCATATTTTCAGTTAGTATTGTAATATTAACTAAATTTCTAATTTAAAATATGGTTTACTAAAAAACGTACCTCAGCCATTATAGGAGCTACTTCCTTTTCCATAACACTTCTCACCTTCCATCTGAGAGCTTGCTCGTCCGGACTCAATAGATCATCAAACTGAAAATAGTCCGAAACTGTAATCCGAGAATAACAAGTTAAATCACCTAAATGACTTCCTCGTTGAAAATAAGAACCATAAATGATCGAACGCAGTACGTTAACAACAGCTTAAACAGAAGCTTTTACCGCAGGGAGGAAAAGAGGACGCAGGAGTAGCTTGAGGAAAGGCGACGGAAACATCCAACGGTGGTGAGTCGAAATAAGAGGTCCTCGCTCTTCCCGCGTTATCATCTGCTAAAACCACCGTCAAAAAGCAAGAACCACCGTCGATTACTACTACCGTAGAAAATAGAATTGAAATCAGATAACAATGATGGAGAGGTAGAGAAACGCACCTTCTTGGATTGCAGATGTTGCTTTGACGGTCATGATTTAGAGTTGAGTAGAAGAGAAGAGAAATGGATCGTACGATCGGATCTTGAAGAAAGATGAGAAAGTTGGGAATTTGAGAGTTTCGAGACTGTTGATGAGAAGACGCCGGTTCATGCTTGGGTTCGCGTGCGTGTTCGTTTTATTCGAGGCAACAGTTTGGTCAGCGGCTCGATCTGAAATCAATGAGATAGAATTTTAAATTGAGATCAAAGTTTTTTTATTTAAAATTAAAAAATTTTAAGTATAATAACGTTTTTAAATTTTTAAAATTAAAATAATTGAATTTGATCCGACTATAGTCGAGTGATTGGCCGCCCAAATTTGATCAGGCTTAACTTTGTAGGACAAAAAATAAATTATTTAATAAAAAATTTAACTAATTTTATCTGAATAATTATAAAAAATTTAAATCAGTTATTTTTAATTTAGTTTTTTAACTTTTGGTTTTATTTACTTTAATAATTATTGTTATTAAAATTTTATTAGCTTACTAATTAATAAGACAAATTTTGTAAATTAATAATTCCTTATAAACTAAAATTAAATAATTAATTTTTATTTAATATTTTCTTTTGAATTATATTCCAAAATTTTTAATATGTTTCAATGAATTATTTAATTTTATTCAATTTTTAATCGATTTTATGACGATATAATATTGGTTTAATCTTTTAAACCTTAAACTTCTTATCTTTTAATCTTTTAAACCTTAAACTTCTTATCTTACTCATTAAACTTCTGGTACAATCTTTAAAATATTATTGATAAATTAACAAGTGAATTTTAAAAAATATTAGGGCATTCAATTGTGAATTTGATTTAATGAAGATCATCTCTTATATGATATGATTTGAGTTAAATTCAATTAACAAAGTTTTAATTAAACGTGCTTTACATTAAATTTTATTTTAAAAAATTCAACAAGGAATGACAAAGGAGCCCGACCCGAGACTCGGTTTTGTAAACTTGACCTTTTTAAATAAAATGACGTCATTTTGTATTTCTAATTAATAAAATTTTTGCTAGCTTAACTTGTTTTCTTGAGCCTGGTTAATATTGGGCTAGATTCAGAACCTTATTCTGGTTTGACTTATCGTCATTCCTAAACTCAACTCAATTTAATTTAATTAATTGGAATAAAAGATATATTTTATTAAAATAATATTGTTTTAGTCATAGTTTAATCAAGTTTTGAATTGTTGCAACTTACAATTTAAATTCATTTTAACAAAAAAAATATCACGTGGACATTGATAATTTGACTTAACTCGTATGATTATTATCCCTGTTTCAATATCTTAATATATTTGACCAAAAAAAAATCTTAATATTAGAAGAAAAAAAAAGCGTGTGTAAGTGTAATAAAACTCTCTTATGTTTGAAAGTTTTTAAAGAATGATAACCTTTACCCTTTAAATTTATATATATAAACAATTTTATAATTTTATAATTTTATAGTGAAAATGAACATTCTTAATTATATACAAGCTTATTTGAAATAATTATGATATTATTAAATAATTAAAATTTTACTCAAACGACTACGTTTTAATTAATAAAATTTAGCCTTCAAGTTGGATTTCAAAATTTGATCCAAAGTTTGAAATTTTAAAAATAAAAAATCTTGAATTCAATATTAAA
>JANZLD010000005.1:769978-781314 GCA_026413575.1 Erythroxylum carthagenense | reverse complement strand
TTTCGTACAGGTCAAACAGCTTATTTGAGTCAAACAGCTAATAAATAGCTGAAAAGCTGTTTACCAAACACAGCCTTTAACTGTTTGACTCTTTAAACAGCTAATAACATTATTTAGAGAATAACTTTTTCATTAGTTGATTAAAGGTAAACAACTGAAAATAAAAACGCTACTGTATGTCAGCGTTTTCATCCAACGGCTAAAATTATATGTATCAAAACCCAATTATACCCTTTCCTGCTAGTTTTAGTGTGTATTTTGTCTTCTTATATTCTCCTATTGCTCTTTATTCTTTGACGAAGCGTGCGTTTCTGCTACTGTACCACTTGTGGTTTGGAAAATATGCTTCAATGTCATGAATCTCAAGTTAGAAATATGATATTAGGCTTGTTAACTGTCCAATTCCTTAACAAATAGATATTAAAATTACATCATTTTAGAATGAGCTTAATTTTAAAACAATATCATTTTTAATTTTATATCTTAAAATAAAATCTTTGCCCTTAAAAATAGAAAGAATTGTATAAATTTCTTATAAATGATGAAACAGTACAAGTGATCATAACTTCTCTAAAATATAAATTCCTAAAATTTAAATACTTATAAAAATATTCAACGAAATATTAAGATATATAATATTTATACCTTTATAAGTTTTTTTAAATTGTGTCCTCATAAGTTATTTTACACATAAACAGCTAATTTTACTAAACATCTCTAACAAACAATTAATGTAATCCGATGGTCAAATTAGTTGATAGAACTAACTACCAACTAACAGCTAATGCAATCAACTGATTGTCAAATAAAGTTATAGATTAGACCATAAAATTCTAAAATGATTTCAAATTTATCCCAAAATCTAAATTCATGTTTTGAAAACCTTTTTAAATCTTTAGAAAAATTAATATCTATTCGTTTTTTTCTTTTTTGAAATACAAAAGGCTAAAACTAAATTAACTCAAAGCTCTAGCAAAAAGCATTTCTTGCGCATCGCGATAGATTAGCTCTTGGACGCCGAAAGGTGGCTCCTGGAGGACCTACAAGCCTGGGCGCAAAACACTGGCAAACGCTACCAAACGATCGGCACACTGGTTGCCTTCACGGACAACATGCTACAGTCGAACCTCCCACTGTAGCTGGAGAAGCTCCCTGATACCTGTCACCAAAAAAGTAAGCTCAGTAAGCACATGATAAGGGCCGGAGAGCAGCGTGATGACCTCGGTGGAGTCCACCTCGGCAACCACCCGGCAATATCCCAGATTCCAGGCCAGAGTAAGGTCCGTATACATGACTCAGAGCTCGGCTAGTAAAGGCAAGCTTTGCCCTAGACGTTGCTGGAAGCCCCCGCACCAGTTGCTGTGACGATCACGTATTAACCCTCTGGCAGAAGCTGCAAAGGTGCCTAGTTTAACATCGCCGTCTGTATTAACTTTCACCCAGCCCTCCGACAGTTTGGTCCAGCCCACTCGGGTGCCCACCGACACGCCTAGAGCAGGGAAAACACTTTGTTCCATCATCCTAGCCTGCTCGATCCAGTTAACATGGGCGAGAGCGATCCGGGGCCCCTCCGCGGGCCAAACAAAGCCAGTCTCAAATAAATATTTATTACACCACTGTCAAAAAAATCAGCAGGCTATTTCAAAAATAGTGGCCCACGTAACAGGAGGAACCGGAACAACCTTCGTGAGGTTAAACTATTAACCACATTAGAAGAGTGCAAACTATTATGCTTTCTTTGCATACAGTCCTTTTCCACTAGAGGGTGGCTTTTAGGCATGCAGAGGAAGTGAATGTAAAATAAGGCAAACTTTTGACTATACCGATGAAAATTCTCCATCGCACCTATCAACAAAGACTACATTGAAATGTCACTCAATACAATACCACGCAAGTTGTACTCGTATCCTTTTGGTTGTCAAATTCTAAGTTGCCAACCACTCTCGTCGCCCCAACTTTTAGGACAAAATCATGCTGTTTCAACGACAGAGACATGCACAGGAAGAACATTAGCTTACGAAATGAAACTATAATGGCTCGTTATCTCTTTGTCAAAACCGAGGTAGGTAAACCAACAACAAGTGAGGCACAACTCAAAATTCGTGGTGTTTTATTTCAACTTGATCATTATTAGAAATGATATTTGTGTTCGGATTCGTCCCATTTGATAAAAAATCAACAAGTTCGGTTTAAGTTAACTAAAATTTAGACTAGGTTCGAACTTTTTTTTTTTTTACTTTTGAGTTTAAAATTAGATTATTCAGATTAACTTTCTTAAAAATTTAATTATATTAAATATAAACGATATTATTTTTAAATTTTAAATTTAAAAAATTATCAAAATAACTTGGATCTAATAGGCCTTCGGATTGTCCAAACTAATCGAGCTTAAATTCAAGCTACAAGCTTCAAATCGTGGTTTTGATTATTTCTATTTAAATGCTATCTCGTCTATATAAATAACACAGCACTTTCACATATGCATTGTGCTTAATGATGAATTTTTTTAATCTGGATTAAATCAATCGTATTTCAATTTAAATTAAATTAAAATTTTGATTCAAGCTCCAGTCACAAATAATTCAAACTTAGCTTAGCTTATTATTGTTGACAATTCAAACATGACTTTATTTATTGTAAATTTAATTATGTTAAATATAAACGATATTCTTTTTAAATTTTAAATTAAAAAATAATCAACATAACCTAGATCTAATATTCCTTTGGATCATCCAAACTAATCGAGCTTAAATTCAAGCTACGATCTTCAAATTGGAGTTTTGATTATTTCTATTTAAATATTGTTTCCTAGAGTATTCGTCTATATAAATAACACAACACTTTCACATATGCATCATGCTTAGTGATGAATTTTTTTAATTCGGATTGAATCGGGTTAGTTTGAGTTTTAGAGAATTGTATTTGCTTAGTTTTAATTGTATTGATTAATTAAAAATAGTTATCTTATTCAAAACTTAAATTTTAATTAAATAACATAACTTTATTTTATTATCGATCAAATTTCAATTTAAATTAAATTAAAATTTTGATTCAACCTCAGACTCGCAAATGATTAAACCTTAGCTTAGCTCATTATTGTAGACAATTCAAACTTGACTTAATCTAAGATTTCAAGCACTTTATGTCAACTAAAAGAGACCTTATATCACCTAACCACCTCTTGAATATAACTTTTATTTCATTTTTTGAACCTTACAAATTAGGGTATATTAAATTCAATGTTTTAATAACTGAACCAGAAGTTAAATCAATAAGACAAAAAGTTTAAGGTTTTAAAAGTTTAATTGATATTAGATCGCCAAAAAATCATTTAAAGATTGTATAGAATTAAATAATTTGAAATATGATAGAAAGAGATTGTCTTTACTTATCGAAAAATTTAAAATGTAATTAAAATAATAGATTTTTAAATAAAAATTAATTGATTCATTTAGTTTATAAGAACTTATTAATTTATTAAAGTTAACTGAACAATTAATAAATTGATCAATTTTTAACATCAAAAGTTATAAAAATAAATCGAACCAAAAATTTGAAAATCAAATCAAAAAATTAGAAGATTCAAAATTTTTATAATTTAATAAATTGAATCGTTGATTTTTTAATTATTTTCAAAATAATTTGGAAAAAAATTGCAAGATAAACTACTTGAAAAGCCTAATTGAGGTCTTGACCTATATCTAATAATTCCTTCATTTTTTTTATTTTTTATGACTAAAAGGACTGAGATTCTAGAATATTTCTGCTATTCTAATTTTTCAAAGCTTCCTTTAATAACGAAAGGAAAATGTTTGACTTAAAACCCCCCATTAAGAACTGATTTCCATATTAAAAGTAAACCGAGCTTTGACTTCGATTCCTGTAACGATCAACGAACCAATAACTTATTGTACTTGGCTCCGTAGTTTAAGGATCTCTCAAACGAATCAGCGTATAAAATGCCGCCACGTAAGATATCCATGGGGCCAATGGTACCGCATCTTGTACCTAAGGGGGAGTAATAACATGACTTACCTACTGAAAGCGACGGAGGAGGTAAATCCCCTGTGCTCGCTTCGACTTTCTGGAACGAGATACTCTGTCCTTCTATCTAATTCCTACCGTTTGTTACGAATTTTCAACAAGGGACTAATCAAGAGGGATAGAAGATCTGATCCTTGACTTTTTATCGTAGTCGGCTCCTGCCGGTCCAGAGAGTTGATTAGGGAATTTTAAAATTTTATATTACGTTTTAAATTATAAATAATATGAACAAAATATTTTAAATATTAATAATTATATATGTAATAGTGATTGTAATATATTTTTAAAATTATCATCAAATTTAAGTCTAATTAAAATATAAATAGCATTAAATTATAAATAACTAAAACACAATTATTATAAGAATTTATAATTAGATATGTAATAATTATAATTATGATTATAATATATAATTTAACATTTTAAACATTAAATTCAGTTTAACCTCGATTGAAATTCAAAATAATTTGTTATAATTAAATGAAATTTAAAAAATTATTAAATTTGCATCTAATTAAATTTAAATTTTAGCTATGATTGAATCGAATCCAAATTAATTTATTATTCCTACTTATAATGATACATTAGTGTTATGCTAGATGGTGTTATATCGTGACCTTACGTGATGTTTTATGTTAAACTTTCTCTTTCTCGACGATAAAGTAAGACCACGCTCATGAGTTTATTATCCTAGGTTTTTTTAGATATATTACTCAATAAAATCGAAACAATATGCCTGGTCGATTGAAATTGAGGAAATTTTATCCCTATTGTTACAAACATACGATTCATGAGAAAATCGTCAAAGCGAACCCTTTCGTTCCAAATTCACATTAGTGTTATCACTAGATGGTGTTATATCGTGACCTTAGGTGATGTTTTATGTTAAACTTTTTCTTTATTTTATTTTTAATTTTTGGGTTGAACTTTCTTGCGTCTTGCGTATTCAAAACAGATAAGGCATGAATTATGCGTGTTGACAATGGATGGCCTAAGACAAAATCTATGGAACAGTAGCAATAAAAGTCTCTTCCCAACACCTCTAATCTTGGTGCCAACCCATTGGCAGCAATTGGTGCCAACCCATCCGTAGCAATCAATGTAGAGTTTCAACGTGGATTTGTAGGGCCACCGCCCCACATATATACCATTCAGTGATTCACAACCTATTTATGAGAGGATACCCCGTAACAAGCCACTAGGTTATTGCTCGCTATGAGTGCAATTATGCAAATAGTTCCCTACAATTATACATACCAACAAGGACAAAAGCTAAGACCCAAATGGATATAATCCGTTTTGTGAGAAAGATCCAAATGAATCGTGGCAAAAGAGTACAAGAAATAGTAAGAGCAATCCAAATGGACAAAAGGATATGATTTGATGAGTATATGATGGCACCAAGCAATATAGAGATATATTGATTAAGAGTATTCATTTTGGCTTCTTATTTTTATATAATAAATCTTTTAAGTAACGGAAAAAATCAAACTCGATTACAATTCAATTCGATTGGACTCGTGACGGGTCAAAATTTAAGTCAAAATAAGATTATTTGAAATCAAAATACTCTCTTACAATAAAGTTCATTGATTTTTGTACATTTTTACATAGTTATTAACAATTAGGATTACTATAAGTTATACAACACCTAAAGGACATTAAGTCATAATTATGGGTATTTATTTAATTAAAAAACAATAAATTTTGATTTCTTATTAATTATTAGAGTATGTTTGACATTACGAATCCGGCAAAAATTAAGATTGTGACCGAACCCAAAATATGATGTAATGTAAGATTATATGGAGTCCACCATTATTTGTAGGGACTCATGAACACTAAATAAGGAACACATATGCTTAATTGAAACACTTTACAATAAAACATGATTATTAAAAAAAATTTATAGAATAGTTATCATTTTTAAATAAACAAATTATTATTTTTAAAAAATGACATATTTTAATTATTTATACCGATCCATCACATAATCATACAAGATCAGACCATTTTTTCTTAGGATTCCAGACAAAGTCAAACTTTTATGCCGGAAGGGAAATCATCGACACCGATTTCTTCCAAGTTTCGAGGGACCGTAGGATTTCAAGGCACAAACCACAATACACGCGTTTGTTTGAAATATGTCAATCGTAAAAACAAATCCAGCCTGAAACACGGCTTTGTTCATGCTTAATTTGTACTTAGCTGTCTCTCAATTTTCATTAAGACTTGGTATCTATCCAGACCACAACGTAGGACTAGATCTAACTTTCTGCATGTTGTGTCCTGACTGCCTCTCAGAAGTTAAACATAAAGGAAGCAAATGGTGATTACTTCATTTTATATGAAGAGTAGAACTAATTCTCTCTCGACATGCAATAACAAGAAGTTACCTTCGATTAGATACGACATTAGATAACTCTGTGCGAAAGCGTGAAACGACAAAAGCTACGATGTAAAACCAATTAATTATGTTTGATTCGACTAGACATTGATTAAAAGTATAAAGTATGATTAAAAGGCAATCATGGATATATGGAGAGCTTTGAACTTTATGATCAATAGATGACGATATTAAAAAGAAAAGATATACAAATAAAACGATAGCCAATGAAATGTTCAATAAAAGAATGTTTTTTTTGCTTCTTTTCAATACAATAAAAAGAATAATTAAGCTACATGCATTACTTTACGCCAAGTAAAGAGCTTTGCTGTCTAGTAACAACATGGTCTCTATGCACTTACCTTAGACAGGAATCTGCATTAGTTGATCACAATCAAGAAGACTTCATATAAGATATTGGCTTCAAACCTAAGCAAATTAACATCAATAATACAGCCTACTTAAAGAGATCGATCGGGCAAATAATCATAAAATTCAAAAAAGATAATTGTGGTTCGAAACTAAAGAATATATATCAATAATCTCGGATTAGGATCGACCTAAACCGACCCGTTATTCTTACAATTCAGCATATCCACTATCAAATCTATACGAACAAGTTTATGATCATTTTTAATTAAGCATCACATGTGAGGCTATTAATACATTACCTTCACGATTTTACTAAACTTGTGGATTTAGCTGTCTCTGGCAGGTGAAAGGAACTGAAACCAACAAAGGGAATAGTCAAAACTTTACTGGTATGTTCTTTTCAGCTATGACTCGCAGAACAATTTCAGTAAGTGAAATAAGTCGGCCACGTTATTTTGACTTGCACAAGCACTAGCAGAAACTGATGCATCAAGATTGAAATCAGAAAGTGTCTTGTAAACATCACAAGGAATAAACAACTAGGACAAGAAGAAAATGTGGGCATTGAATATTTTCAAAGTTTGTTTCTTCAAATTAAAGATGTTAAAGACTGAATATATTGGTATAAATTTCAAGCGAATGTTGCAAAACTCTACTTGAAGTTGAGAGGCATTAAGAAGTTTGGATCATTATGACAACACCACTTAGTACAGCACGATGAAGGATTGTGGAATGTGGATTCCATTCTGTATGATCCCCACTATAATAGCTAAATAATGAACCTTTCCTTCTTCGTGGTTTTTGCTTTACAATTGGTCTTCAAGCAATGATAAAAGAATTTAATGAATAGGATCATAAGACCAGTGATTGAAAAACCAACACAGAAAAAAAGAAAAATTCTTGGAATTGAATGTCCTATAACATTCAACATTGAAACAAGTCGAATTCATCTCTTCTTCGATTCAATACACTTCTATTTAAATTTAGCAATTCAATAAGATCCACATGCAAATTGGTTGATATCAATATGAAAGTTTAGAAAAAGTGATCGATACTTCGATTAATATGAATGTTCTTTTAAAAAAAAATATCATTATGGAAGTGTTAGAGACCTCAATTGGCAAAAGATGGAAAGCATATTCAAAGATTGAGAGTTTTCAGTGACAATACCTTTCTAACAAAGCTGAAGCTACAGCTATGGCTAAACTCTTCTCTCCTACGTGAAACAAACAAAAGACATAACTAATAAAGAAACCTGAAAAACGTTGGTGGCTAAATCTCGTCTCTTCTTAGCTTGTTTAAAAGTGCTGTGACAAGTGCGTCTCTCTTCTCAGCTCTTGCTTCTTCTCTCATCCTCCTTTGTTCTTCCCTCTCCCTCCATCTCCTATCCATCATTATCCTCTCGTTCTCTAAAGCTTCCATTCTCTGTCTCCACTCTATCTCCTTCAACCTCCTCTCGTTCTCCCTCGCCTCAAAAGCTTCCCTCCATTGCACTTCCATTTGAATCTGTTGCTTCATGAACTCCTCTAAAGTATCTCTCAAACTGCTCGTACTCGTACCAGTAGGATTTGCACTGGTTTTAACCTTTTTCTTCTTTCTTGTGCTACTCTTCTCTCCCTCGCTTGTCTCTTCGTTATCGTCCTCTTCATCAGAAGATAGCTGCACCGCTTTCTTCTTTGACCCACTTGCTGTTCCTTCGGGTTCTGTCCATAACGTCCTTTGAATTCTAGCAGTGAAAATTGCTTGTAACTCATGGTAAAATGGGAATTGATGTCTCATGGATTCGGGTTCGATGGTTTCACATCCCTACTAAACACGAAACGTATAAATAATAAATACCCATTAAAGACCAACACACATATAAAAGTATTCAAACGACTTTTAACAAAACCAACAAAAGCAAATACCTTGTACCGAGTAACGAGGTTTTTCCACTTGCACTTGCACTGCTCTGCGCTGCGATTGTAACCCTTTACCTTCATTTTATTAGATATCACTTCCCAAAGAAGCTTGTTCCTTTTGGTCTCCATGAAAGTTTGATCCAACTCTGCTCTGATCATCAGAAACTCCTTGGTTTCTTGAATACTCCATTGAGGAAACCTATCTGTGCCCGTATCAACGCTGACAGGACTGATATGATGTTGATGATGATGACGTGCTTCCATATCTAAAGCCCAAACAAACCCCACACGATCGAAACAATAATATCTAAGAGAACATCGAATTTGAACACAACCCCGGAAAGGATTTAGATCAAACAAGCGAAAAAGGAGGAGATAGAAAGTGAATGATTTATATGGGAGGTGGTGTGAATGGAAGAACAAGTGTGAAACATCGAGATTGAAGAAAAACTAGAAAAAGAAAACGATTTCCCTTTTGTCTTAGGTGTCAAAGAGAGCGTTTTTATTATTCGTTCAGATTTTGAAAACGAAAGCCAAAATCTCTTTTAACTTTTTCTTTCTTTCTGCTTCTTCTTCTTCTTCTGAACAGTATAGAGGGAGCTTGTCCGGTCTTTATCTGTCTACGCGTAAACCCATTTCTTTTCATTCATTCTTTTTTTTTTTTTTTTAAATGTCTCAGCACTTTTTTTTTAAATTTTAATTTTTGGGTCTCCATTTGTTCACATTGCGTTTCGGTGGCGTCAGGCTTACGAGAAGAGCCTTTGCTGGTGGGCTTTATTATCTGTAGCCAATCATGCAAACTTGGAACAGAAGCTACAATAAAATAAAATATATAGTATCATCTTATTATAATAAATATATTAAATTTTAATTATTTTAACCATAAACAAATTTAAATGTTTTACTTTTTAATAACTATAATCTCTATGAATTACGTATATTTTTCAATATAATCTTAATAATATATTTATTCGATATTTTTAATATCTTAATTATATTTTTATACAACAATTCAAAATAATATTATTTATATTTTATTTTTAACTAATAATAATATTAATCGACACGACTCAATAAATTTATATTAAATTTCAATTAAAAATGAGATTTAATGTATCTCTTTATGCCCTAATTATTTTTATTAGAATTAAAAATATATGTAATTTTTTAAATTATAGAAATAATAATAAAAATTGACTAATTATTTTTAAATTAATTAGTCAATTTTTATAAATTAATTAATTTTTAAAAACTGAAATAAACTTATTAATCTGACTTCTAAAACATTAGTTTACATCCTTTTAAATTAAGTATATCGTCTGGTAGGTAATAGTTGTAAGTCTGCAATTGAGACGTATTCTTCATTCCAACTTTGAGATTTCTCGTCAACTCTCTGGTCCTTCCCATGTTGAACCGTTCGTGAAAGGTGACAAAATGATAATTTCTAAGAAAGTGCACTCTAGCTCTATCTCCTAAAAAGTAGAAAATAAAAAATAAAAACAATATAGAGAAATCTTCTTCAATAACTCCAATTTAAGAATTACAAATTTGATTAAAAATTAAAAATTACTTAATTAAAAATACAATAATAATAATAACAATTAAATAAAAATCTTAATAATACACGAAATATGAAGAGATTTAGTAATATATAATCTTATTTTTAATTATTAAATAGAATGTTTTCGATAGAATTATATGATTTATTACTTAAAAATAATTTATCAAAATAAAAAATGTTAATTTTTAATAAATGTTAATAAATTAAATTTGTTATTTAAATAATTTACAAATTATTATATATATTCTATAATTTTTATTTAATATACATTAAGAATTAGGAAATAATTTTTTAAAAAATAATGATTAGGAAATGCCTATTTTATGGTTATTAAAAAAAAGGCCATTGCATGGGTTTCGTACTCAAAAAGGCATAAACCGTGTAGACTAAACCAAGATGGATTTGGATTTGATCATCATCATCATCACTATTCATCCTTTTGTCAGTTGTGGGCCGTTCGATTTTTAGTTTGTTTATTTTAATCCCTACGCGTTATTCTGCAACGTAACACGTGTGGACGCCACCAGTTTATGTCCACGTGGCACACATGCAGGATTGTGATCCAAGGGTATTGCCTGGGCCCACTCTTTGCTCGTTCACACGTTGCAGTTGAGACCCTTTCTTGTCATAAGAGGCTAAGGGCAATAATTTGACCGCGTAGCATAATCGAACGTGGATCGACTTGACCAAGAAGCTTTCTTCAAATAGTTTCACTCCTCCACAAGTTTACTTCTGTGTAATAATGAATAAATTTTTAATGTTTTTTTTGGATTGCTCACGGCATATTTTAAGAGGGTCTCAATTATAGAAAGACATCTTTAAGTCATCTATTTTTAGATTAATCCCCACTTGAGTCGGGTAGGTTTCTTGCGGGAGGTAAAACTCTGGTCTTAAACTTTAAAACAGACCAAAATTTAAACCGATAAGATAATATATTTAAGGTTTAAAAAGTTTAATTAGTATTAAATTACTATAGAATCAGCTAAATATTTAATAAAATTAAAGAATTTAAAATATAATTAAAAAAATTTCCATACTTATTAAATAATTTGAAGTTTAATTAAAAATTATT
>JANZLD010000005.1:719784-743549 GCA_026413575.1 Erythroxylum carthagenense | reverse complement strand
CGTATGTGTCATAAGGTGAGAGATACTTTGTTTGCCATGTTTAATGAGTACAAATACATGTTGTCACCTCAAACTAGTCGATCATTGGAGAGAGGGCAATCTTCAAGCAATTTAGAGAAGGATGGTGAACCATTTGAGACTATGGAATCCAAATTTAAGAAATTCAAAAGTGCAACGGGAGGTTGGGATACACGATCAGAATTAGATAAGTATTTGGGTGAAGGGGCAGAAGCGGAATGCGAAAACTTTGATATACTTAGATGGTGGAAAATTAATGGAGCAAGGTTTCCTACACTTGCTATCATGGCTCGTGATGTTCTAGCAATCCCTATTTCAACCGTGTCTTCGGAAAGTGCTTTTAGCACAAGAGGGAGGGTTCTTGATGTATTTAGGAGCTCATTGACCCCTAGAATTGTTCAAGCACTTATATGTTGACAGGATTGGATTAGAGCTTCAGTGACTCGTCATGAGATCAAAATTGAGGAGGATTTGGAGGAGTTAGAACGTTTGGAAAATGGTAATTTTCTTTTTTTATAGCTTTATTATTTAATATTTCAATTTGTTATACATTGTGATATTTTTGCATGATTGATTTTGTTCTCTGATTTATGTTCTTCTAATGTAGAATTGTCACAAATTTCTTTCGAGCCTGGATTACTTGAAGTTTGATGACTTTCATGATTTACCAGATTTCATCAGCAGGCAGCAGCAAGTCAGCAACAAACACTCCTAGCTCCTGGTTTAATTTACCAGGCTACTTTTCATGGCTGTTTTTTTTTTCTTGTAAAATTAACAATCAAATTATGCTAGTCAATTGTAATATTTGGACTCTTTCTTTTTATATTATTTCGGGTAACTCAATATTTTCAGGTCGGGTAAGTTCGGGTTATTAAAATATTGGGTTAGGGCCGGACTAGTTCGGGTAATTACAATTTCGGGTTCGGGACGGGTATGTTCCATTTTGGGTTCGGGCCGAAAATTTTGGGTAATTACAATTTCTGGTTCGGGTCGGGTAACTTCCACTTTAGGTTCGGGCCAGAAATTTCGAGTAATTATAATTTTGGGTTCGAGTCGGGTAACGTAAAAAAATTTCGGGTAATTCGGGCTTTACCCGAATTACCCAAATTTGGCCCGATTAGCCCGAATGCTCACCCCTAATTAGGTTTTAGCGAATTACCCAAACTTGGCCCGATTAGCCCGAATGCTCACCCCTAATTAGGTTTTAGCATGAGTCGTCCCATATCTTAAGTTCAAATCTTCAAAAGAAAACAAGATGCGGCTTAGAGATCATTGCGTCAGCGCAGCTAAGCATTGCATCATCAAAGTATGCGTAAGTGGAGTGTACTGGTAGTGTAAGAAGTTCGATGCTTCTTCCTTTTACAAGGCCTTTTTGGGGGCTTGGTCAATGAAAAGAGTTTTTTTATTTAATTTGGTAGAGTTTAAGTTGTTGAAAATTTATGAGTGAAATTATTTTATATTAGGAAATGATATAAATATTAAAAAAATATAATTTTATAATATATTACTATAAGATTTTTAGAATGGGATATAATATATTCATTATATGAGTTTATTTACACTTGGTTTAATTTCTTTTCAAATTTATTAAAAAATTATTAGTATCAAAATTGTGGAAATTTGATAAATACACATTAATGGATTAGATCAAATGAATAACATTCAATTCAAACGATCTGTCTTAATCATGAGTTGCCTTGAATTTTTGAGGTGAAATATGATGCCTTTCTTCAAGAACAACTATAATTAGTGAGATCTCCAACTAGCGTGGTATTTAGAAATGTTCAATAGTTCCAACTTTACTCTTATTAGATATATATATTAAAATAAAATAAAATAATAGACATAAAATAATGTTACTAATATTATAGATAAATATGTATAAATAAAAATATAGAAATATGCAATACATAATACAATAAATATAGAAAAAATAAAGAATAACAATACAGTATATGATAATTAAATAGATACAAAAAAAATTCAAGACTATGCAGAAAAATCATCACTGAAAATTAATACATTTCATATATATATATATATATATACATATTATTATCATCACATTCAGTTTGAAGTTTCGCGATAAAATAGGGTCCAAAGAGATTTAATAATACGCGACATTAGCTTTATATAATAAGGAGATTGTTTATGTTAAACTCAAATATAAATAAGATAATATAAAAATAATACAGATTAGAATAATTGCTTCCCAATTCGTAAGCCATTGTCAAAGGAGATGATGTAGAGTTACTTCATCAAATCACATTGGGAAAAGTTGGATATCGAAACAAATTGGAAGTTATAGGGATTTTTTGATTGATTGAAACTAAAAAGCAGCGCCTAATAGGACATTAGATCCATCAATCAAAATCTCATGCAGCCTTTAACACGTGAACTCCTTTAATATTTTATTTCTTTTTTAAAATATATATTTATATCAATCTCTATTAATATTATGTATACTTAACTTATGTAATTATAATTCAATAATTTGAAACCAATAAATATTAACTTTAATATTATTGATTAAATGTGTGACTTAAATCTTACAATTATTTCTTATACTAATTTTGGGACTTTGTTTAAAATGTAATAACACTGTTTTAAAAACATCATTTGAGTGTAAAATGATTAAAAATTAATAATATCAACTTATTTAAACATTTTGTTAAACTTTAAATTTGTAGAACACCCACTGCTTAGAAAAGGGTAGCTTCTTCCTCGATGGTCCAGCACACGTGAAAATTAATGAGTGAAAATTGGATGTGACAGTTGGCTTGACAAATGTGTCATGAACGGCCGCTTTCGTTTTCTGGTACCGTAAAAGATGAGACACAGGACGTTAGTTTTGATCTTTATCTGATTTGTCTCCAAGTGTCAGGAATCGATGCGGGTTTGGTCACTCCAATAAAAATCTTCTCGAATTTTTTATATAAAATTTTAAATTCAATTTAAAGTTTAAATGTGTTTTAGAATGTTAGACTTAAAATTTGACGGCCTTCTTCAAAATTCATTAATGAATACAAATTTTAGACAGAATATCAAGATCATATCATGATAACAACAAATAGTGGAGTTTGCACACAAGAAGAATTGATAGATTACTATAATAAAATTACTTTTTTTTGGGTACATTCTATAATAAAATTACTGAGATACTTAAAATTGAGTATCTTGTATTGCCAATAAAACAGAGTATGATATTTATATATGATTAGTTTGATTCAATTTCTAATGTTAGTATAAAAGTACAAAGCTGATATAATCTAGTTAAAATCAACTAGCAAAGAAGATTTACACAATTTGAACATTCCTTGTTAGTGATGCAAGCGATCCAAGTGTATTATGTCCCTTTTCCCTACTTATGACGAGATAAGTCAGATTGGTTGGTCGTTTGTAAAGTTAAACTTAGAGATATTTTTGAATTACAATAAAAAGGAGAAAATAAGATAATTGAAAGCGAAGCATTTCAAGAAGATATTTATAAAATAAATGTAGGTGTTAGATATGACAAGAATGAACCTTTGAACGATTTAAATAATGAATATGTTGAAATTTCATCTTGAGAAGATAAGGGGGCCAAGAGATCTGAAGAGGAACCCGAGCTTGATTCTAATTCTTCAAAAAAAGAAGATGATAATGATTTTGATTTGCAATTAAGTGATCATGATAACGATTAATTTGTGTTTATAATAGAATATTATATGAAATAATTTATTATTGCATCAACAATATATTGTTATATATTGAATTTATATTGTTCTATTACTGGAATATTCAATAAAATGTTAATTTCAGGTTTAAAATATGTCACCAAAGAAAAAAATAGGATATGATGTAGCCAAGGATTGGGTTACCACGATTCCATCAGTCAGTGCAGGTCCAGGTGAAGCATCATCTTCTGCAAATGCTACAGAATTTGTACATCCACCTACTGCATATCCAGATGAGGCATCATCTTCCTGACCTGTAATCCTTATACAGTTACTTTCTGTACCTAATACTACACCATCTACCACCTCTATACCGACAGAGATATCAGGGTTAAACATTGTGGACGAAGGAGGTGGCCTCAACCTAGAGTTAAGGGAGTTGATGGAAGAACTTACATCATAATTGTCAACAATCTGTGAGTAAAAATACATAAAATATTATAAGTTTATAATGAAATTATAGGTTTTAATTTAAAAATGATCTAAAATTGTTTTTTTTATTAAGTTGGTTTCGTCTGGAACATGCTAAAGAAATAAGACATCCGAGTTCAAGGAGTGCATATCCAGATGAGGCATCACCTTCCTGACCTGTAATCCTTATACAGTTACTTTCTGTACCTAATACTACACCATCTACCACCTCTATACCGACAGAGATATCAGGGTTAAACATTGTGGACGAAGGAGGTGGCCTCAACCTAGAGTTAAGGGAGTTGATGGAAGAACTTACATCATAATTGTCAACAATCTGTGAGTAAAAATACATAAAATATTATAAGTTTATAATGAAATTATAGGTTTTAATTTAAAAATGATCTAAAATTGTTTTTTTTATTAAGTTGGTTTCGTCTGGAACGTGCTAAAGAAATAAGACATCCAAGTTCAAGGAGAAAATTAATCTTGAGGGTTATATATGAAAGAATATGTCTTAGGTGACAAAAGATTTTTATTAGCTGGAGTTTGAGGTAAAAAATATATTATTTTGTATTTTTTATTAATTAGATAAATATTGTAGGTTATAAGTACTTATAGTATGTTTTTTTCATTTTTTAAAAAAGAATTTTTTAGGATTCGAAATTTGACACAGTTATTTATAAAATATGGAAGAGACGAGCTCGTACACGTTATAGAAACTTTCTTGATACGATACACAAAACTGATGTACGACCTCCTTATATATTTGAAAAAATATGAAGTCGTTAGCAACAGTATTATATATTACTTGAGATAATGTCCATTTCAGAGTGCAATTCTGCAAACAGGAGTGGAAGACTGGAGGGAGAGACTCTTTTCGTACATACTAGAGCATCTATTACCCACCAGGAGTATGCAGAGAAACTTGTAAGTATCTATACTTTACACTTATATTCTGATTTTTCTTTGATGTATACAATTTGATTTCAATTTAATTTCATGTATGAATTTTGTAATGAAATTATATGTGTATATGGAGAATGATAATATTATAAATGTTTGGTTTCATATATGGTTATGTTGTTGAGTTACTTTTTTTGTTCAACAGGGGGTAAATATTATAAAATAAAGAAAAATGACAAAATCTTTATAAAATGTAGTTCATTTATAACATTTTATTCTGATGTAGGAAAAGTCTATGGACAGGAAGCCTACACTTCTTAAGCTTTTTTTGCGCACCTGTACTAAGAAGCATGATGGTATGACCTTCGTCAATATTCGATGTAGAGAACCTAATGTATGTGTGACAGTCTCAGCAGTCTAATACTGTTGATGAGAGATAGATATATCATGATGTAATGGGTGGCAGAGATCATTGTGGAAGGATCTTCGACTTAGATTCATGTGAATACATACTATTAACAATCCTCCACATCCAGTATAGCTATATCTAGTAAGTGGTCCGCATCTAGTGAGCGAGTCGCTCAGCTTGAGAGCACAATATAAATGCTAGCAATTTAGTTGCAACAATCGATGGAGTACATAGCGTAGCTCTGTAATTAGGTGGATGAGTTCAATGGTAGAAGCAACACCTTATCGCAGCAGTCAGAGCATCCACATTCGCCAACTACATATCTTAGTTGTAGCTACTCTTAAGTCATTGTGTATGAAAGATACTTATTGTTGTAGATAATAATTTTTTATTATCAATTAAGATAATTTTTACTTTATATTATCAATAAACTTATAATTTTTACTTTATATCATCAATCAACTTATTGTTTAGACAAATTAAATGTAGAAAAAATCAAAATATTATCAACAGATAATTGTAGAAATTAATTATCAATCATAAGATTATCAAATTTTTTCCTAAATTTAATATTTACATTTAATTTTGATTGATAATAATTTACTGACAGAACAAAAAAAATCCTTCAGCAAATTTATCGACGGAATACAACTTATAGTTGCTACATTTTTTGATGACAGACATTCAAAATCCGTCGCTAAATTTACTAATGGCATAAAAGTTATCGTCGCTAAATATAGCGACGAAATAGAAAAATGTCCATTGGTAAATTAGTAATGAAATATTTATATTCCGTCACTAAACATTACCTCGTCAACTTCGCTTGCTGATGGAAAACCTTCACATTCCGTAGGTAATTTATGCCGCCAGACCTCATTTTTCTTGTAGTACTCTCTACTAATTAGGAGTAAGACTACGTATAATTGGACCCTTCCAGACCCACTTATTAACGGGATTCATACTGAGTATTGATGTTATTGGTTGATGTTTACATTAGATGGAAAAAAATGAAACAAAAATCTGGTCATGATTGTATGAAGCTTAAATGTTAAGATCGGTCTTGGTTATAAGCTAAGTAATTTCAATATTGAAATTTGGTTCTATCATTTACAATTATATCTATATTATTGTTTTAAGTTTCATAATAGTTTGGCAAATACAATTTTTGTGGTATATGTAACACCCCACTATCATAGAATATATGCCCGAACATCCAGAGGACATTCAAGAACATACCCTATGAATCATGACATGTTAGAGCAATCATACTTACTTATTAAGGCATCATACAGAACATCAGTAAACATAATATCAACTTATCTATTTCATTTCACAAAAATAACTTATTTACATTACCATTACATCTCATAATCCTTATGTTTACAATACAAAACATCTTAGAGTTTACTATTCTTCACAAATATCTAACATGAAATAAGATGCTAACAAAAACATTCTATCTAAACTTTTTAGACATCAGCTGACCAAATTTTTGAGCCATTCCTGATTCCAAAATTGACAATGCTAGACTGCTACTAGATTGTCTTAGAAGGTAGGTCTCTTCAATACATAAAAAACAACGTTGTAATTTTGATGAGTTTTGCAAAATTAGTGAATGAACCATCATTGATGTGCTCACTCGAGTCAAAACACAACATCACAAGAAAATGACCAAATTCACTTTCCTATTTGGTTTTGTATACCAAATCACATTATACATCATATCTCAATAAGCACTTTATAATACAAATATCTCATATTATCTTTTTCAGAACAATCCAATCTTTCACCTCAATCATTCATATCATCAGCATGTATACAAGTATTGCATATCACTATATCAACATAATTTAGCACTTTTTTTTTACAACCATTCATATGTACACAAACATAGCATAACATTATATCAACTTAATTTAGCCATTCTTTACAATAATTCACATGATAGATGTAAAGATATATTTGCAATGCATATGAGACTCTACTTTCATTTTTATTTTGTTGTGATCGAGCGCTTATTTAACTGTTCTGTATCTATTGTAGATACCAAATTCATTTCAGGTATTGTCCCGTATCTATTGTTGATATCGGGCTCATTAATCATTGAGCTTGTTGCTCTATGTGCACATTTATTAGCGTTAAGCTTTTTTCACGTTAGTCACTCCGGTCACAACTCTTTTATCTAATCATGTGTATCAATGTAATGAAAATGTATCAAATCCCATATTATGCTATCAATAACTCTCATTCAGTGTGCATAGTCATATAACACATTCATTAGATCTAAGTCCGGCATTCAAAATATAGTTGAAAACATAATTTCCATATTCACATTCAATTTGTAAATACTTCCAATATAGTCCTAAATATTAAACTCTTTGGACCATTAATATTGTTTGGGATTAACATAATCATATCAGTAACAATTCAATATCTAACAGTTAATTAAGAACAATTTGAATATAGTGAGTAAACATCTAGGTTAACTCACAGTATGCTCCAGATAGCTATTGTCTTGACGAGCCGACAATGTTTGGAAGTTGTCGGTCAATTTGTGCTTCTAAATCATGCAATACACACATATATACACATTACTAACTTGTTTAATGAAATCAGTACTCATTCACACAAATTTATATATGTTATGTTCATTGTATGCTCAATTGACTTTCCCAGATATGTATTCTTATGCATAGATCTTAACTATTCAATTTGTGCTTATACACCCTAAGACCATTCAAGCATTAGTTTTTGTATACAACTATTTTGCAATCAGGTTTGAACCTTTAAGTTAACTTGATTTACTTCAAATTCATCAGCCATAGTTTACAATTATCCTTGAACTTTACCTTCATTTATACTTCAAATCTCAATCTAATTCATCCATAAAATAACCTAGAACCTATGATTTTTATACATCAGGAACAAAGCAGAATAGTATCCAATTCATGTATCAGTTTCCATCACACTTCATCATATACAATCCATCCCAATTCAATCATCATAATGCTTCTATTATAACATGCCATAAAAATCAATCTTTTACTTACTTGCCTAGCTCAAATTTTCACCTCAAAGATCAAACTAATATAGCTCTCTATGCATGCAGAATCATCACAAATTCAAGTTAGAAATAGGTTGGTTTTCAACTAGGATAAAAGACCACAATATGAACAATAATTTTTTGGTTCTATAACTATGTTGTGAAGGGTAAAAGAATGGATTTGGTGTAACAATTTAGCAAGACTTAAGCTAAAATACAGAGATGTGAGATGGGAGCAAGTTTCGGTGAAGAGAGTGAAAAAAAGAGAAATGAACTTAGCAGAAACTTTTCCAGCATTTGCCTAATTCAACTAGGTGCAAGGTGTCATTTTCTCAAATTAACAATTTTCCTTAGGCTTGTACTTCATTTGTCATATATATATGCTACCTTATGTCACTTAGTTACTTAGTCTATTTGTCACACAACCATTGCTACCATTCGTCAATTAATTAGCTATGTCATTTGTCACTTAATTTTTCATGTCAAATGTTACTAATTCGTAGACTTAGTTATCCTAATTTTCTATGTGTCAATTTATCTTACTACTTGGCATTTTTTCTAGACCAAATGTACATTTTAATTAATCAATTTTCTAATTATAACAATAAATTCCAAGTTTACTAATTATAATCTACCAAACCAAAATTGTAGTATCCCGTTATCCCATGTTAAGGGTTAGAATCCTAGAATAGTGTACATCAGAGATTATTGAGAAGTTAGAATGTGTATTTTATGCTCATGCATAATATAGCATACACACATATGTGAATACTGATTTTTGTACATTAAAATGATTATACATGCATTCATTGATATTTTTCGGGTATAATTGATTTATAATGTGAATGTATTGAGAATTGGGGTTTATATATCGAAATTTGATTTGGATAATGTAATTGTTGATTTAGAAGTTTTTTGGTAAAATTTATGAATTTTTGAAATTTTGGGTACTGTTGAACTAGGAAAATGCCAAATGGGAAGACAATTGATAAATGGTAGTAGAGATAAGAGTCAAACAATCATGAAAACTTTAATAAATGACATTAGGATTTAATGACATATGTCATAGAAAATTGGGAGATAACTGGAGTAGAAATTGGAGTTGATTAACCTAGTTAAATAAGATAACCTAGTTTAAACCCATAGAAATTGGACATGTGGCAAGTGACAAGTGTCACTTTCCAAGCCATGTTTTTATCCCAAGATTATTTTGGAAGACCAAGTTAATTGTTTTGGTCTTGCTTTCTTCTTCTTCTTCGTGACTTTCTCGTCTTCTTCGAGCTTCTTCATCTTCTTCACGAATTTTCTCACCAACCTTCATCAACGTTGAACCTAACTCTCCTTTCTTTCACTTGCTACTCTCACCTTGTTGTCTTCTTCAGTTGCCACAAGAAACCTTAACCTCCTAACCACCAATATGATGTACGTGGGTTGCATGAGAAGTTAGGGCTTCTTGGTGTTTTTGAAGAACTTGGAGTTTTAGCAAGCAAGTAACATGTTAATTCTCATGAGCAGTATGAATATGAAACAAATATGATGATTAATTGATATTACATGATCATAAGAGTAGTGGTCATTATACAAGTGAATCATGGCTGAAGAATGAGAATATTGGTGTCTTGTTTGTGTATTTATGATGATTAATATTTCATGAGTTGTTGTAAAGATGAGTTTGAAATAGAAAGATCATTGTTAAGGTGTAGAAATTAATGATGAATATATATGGATGTAAATGTTCCATTTTTAGTATTATGATCAAATATAGAGTATGATTTGTTTGTGATTGAAATTGAACTAAGATGAAATTAGGAATGAAGAGAAAATATTGAAGAAATAAGCTATAAGAGATAGACTAAGCAAAAGAGATTAACTAAGATGAAAATGATGATGTAGGGTGCTGGAGAATGTGTAGATGTAGTGTTTTCACTAAACATGTATCTATATTTTAGTCATATCTTGATATGTAGACATCCAAATGGGATTATTATTAATTTGGATTAAATTAGAAACATAAGGCTACAATTTTCATGAAAAAGTCGAATTTGAATTCTGTCTTTAAGGGTTTTGAAATTTGAATTGAAGTTGAATGCTGGGTGCAACTGTAGTTTGAGAATAGTAGGTAGTAATTTGTGTATAACTTGAAGAATACTATACCAAATTGTATAAAATTGATGTCATTAGAAACTTAAGACATAAAGAAATAATTATTTAGAATAATATTTTGCCTAAATCCTTCTTTTTGTATGTCAAAATGGCCATGCAAATTGATCTAAAAATATATGTTGGAGAGTAGCTAAATGAAGCTTGTATATCGATCATTTAGTAATGCACGATGACAGAAGGGAATTACCTTAAAGGAGTCGTACAACAAGCATGATCGTGATAGAAGGGAACCTCAGAGGAGTTGCACGATTGTGACAAAGAGGAGGTATTCGGAAATACACGATCGTGACACTGAGCAACCAACTGGAAATGCATGACAGTGAGAATGTAGTGATTTTTGACAGTTTTAAACATCCTTTACTCTTTTGACCGTAACTTCTTCTCTGGACCTCAGATTGACTTGAAATTTGAACCACAAACTCTTCACACATTGTTTTTCTCTCCACCAAAATTCATGGCTATCAAAATTCATTAGAAATGATCGGTAATTATTGGTTGAGGAACTTAGGATAATCAAGCCTTACAAGATGTGATTGAGTGATGAACTTGGAATGAGTTTGTATTATTGAGGTGTAAACTTAAATTCAAATTAGATATACATGAATTTTGATGTATGAATAATCATGAGATGAAAATAAAGGAAAAATAACTGAGATTATCATTAAGCATGTATTGTACATAATTCATATACACATTTGTGCATAATTGAATACTTATAATTGTGTAAAGTTGTTAAGTGTGTAAATGTGTATGTATTGCATGATTTAGAAGAGTGATTTGAGCGACCACATCCAGTCATTACCGGGACTTCCAAGCAATAGCTTTCTAGAGTAAACTGTGAGTAACCTAGAAGGTCTCACTTGAATAATTGTTTGTTTTAAATTCTATATTAATCTATTTTGTGAATGTGATTGTGTTGATTTCAGACATTGAATGTTCGAGGCGTTTGAAGCATGAATAAGATATTGGAAGTTCTCCTTATATGTGAATTTGACGAAGTAAGTGATACTCAACATTTATGTTGAATGCTAGACTAAAGGCTGATAATAAATGTGAATGTGAATGTGAACGCGATGCATTTCATTACATAAATGTATAACAATATAAAGGCTGTTGTGACCAGAGTAGTCATCGAGAAAGAGTTTAAAGCTTAGAATGTGATAAGAGCCTCTAGCTCAGTTATGAATATACCCCGTATCCACTAAGAGATATGGGACATTATCTGAAACAAGCCCAGTATCCACAAGGGATATGGGTTAGTAAAAAAACAGTTGGTCTTAACAAAGTAATAAATGAAAGTGAGTCTCATGTACATTGCATTTATAATTGATATATATGTTTTAAATGATCAAAATGATTTGGTTGACTACTCTGAATGTAATATGTGAAGTAAGTGATATGTGATGCTACATGATAAATGGAATGATGTGAATTATGTAAATATATGATGTGATATGTTATATGATTTGAGTGAATGATCAAGGATGATTAACTCACTAAGTTCACATAATTTACCAAAATTGCAACGTTGACATTTCAGGTTTGAGAGAGGATACTAGTGACAAAGAGACTCTAGAAGTAGTATAATTTTTGTACTTTTAAAAAAAAGGCTCAAAGGTCGGTCAGCTGAGACTGAAGGATTTAGATAGTATTTTTGTATAATTTCTTATGTATGTAACCTGTTTGTATACAGAGATGTAAACTTTGATAGTTTTTAAAAATGTACATATGTAGATGTTATTGTATATAGGGATGACATATGAAATGCTACAATGTACATATTCAATTTTATGAAATGAAATGAGGAATTTAGGTTTTTAAACAGTGTAAACTTTATGCATTAAATGATGATGCCATGATTAAGTTAGTGTCGTGATTGCTCTAGCATCCCACCCTTGTAGGGTATGTATTCAGATATCATTTAGGATGTCGGGTACGTGTCCTGTAAGAGTGGGGTACTACATTGTTTGATATCAGAACATAGTTTGACATCTATAGGGACATATTAAGTATATAGACATGAAATATCATGAGAAATGCAGATAGTAATTGAAGTTATTGTCTATTATAGGTCATCCAACATAGGTGATCAAGTGGGACACTCAGCTAACTTAGAATCAGTAGGTGCTAGTAGAGAGTCTCCTGTATCTCAATTTGAGAGAATGCCTCTGGGAATTCACATGAGAAGGGAAAGAAGGTATGATAAACTGCAAAAGTAGGGTGCTGTGGACTTCTCCGGAAGTACAGACCCTGCGGAGGTTGAGAAATGGCTAGAGAGAACGGAGGGAAACTTTGATCTAACTAGATAGAAAGATGAAGGAATTTCTGGATCTGAAGTAGGGCAGATTATCAGTGGCAAAATATGAGATAAAGTTTAATGAGCTGATGGGATATGTTACTGCCTTGATTCCTACTGAGGAAGATAAGTGTAGAAGATCTGAAGATGGGCTGAACATGGAGATGAGGACAAGGCTAACAATCACCAACTTGAGCAGTTTCATTAAGTTGAGAGCTGCTTCGATCATAATTAAGCAGATATTGAGAGAGGGACACGCAGAGTATCTGCAGGAGATTAGAATGAAGAGACCTGGTGAATTTCAAGCTGAGTCTAGTAAGAGATTCAGGAAATGCCAGAGTAGATTGTCCCGATCATAGTTAAGGTCGAGACAGTCTGGGTTTAGGCCGAGAGGTGGCTTTGGTTATTCTAGTAGAGGTCAAGCGTCTGGAGGACAGACTTATAGTAGGCAACCACCACATATGCCTAACTGTGAGCACTGTGGAAAGAGACTTGGTGGTAAGTGTTGGACATTATCAGGAGCTTGGTTCCGTTCTAGCTCTCTTGAGCACCGAATCAGAGATTGTCTTGTCATTGTTGGAGCTCAGTCTAGTATAAGAGAAGGATCAGTAACTGAAGCTACAGTTTAGCATAGTCAAGCTAGTGGGTCTGGACAGAGAGGTCATCGTATAGACAGGATGAGTTTTGGGAGTCCTACTATTAAGACTGAAGTGCAAAGCAATCAACCACAGTCTCAGGCCCAAGTGTATGGAATGACCAGATAAAAGGCTTACGATTCTTCAGATGTTGTTGCAGGTATATTATTTATTTTGATAATTCTTGTTGTTAAAATTAATTAATTTATTAAATAATCGGTTAATTTTTATAAATTAATAAGGTTTTTATAAATTAAAATTAATTAATTATTTTTTATTTAACAATTTGTTTTTATTAAACTTCAAATTCTTAGATAAATAAGGACAATTTCTTTCAATTTTATTTCAAATGCTTTAATTTTATTAAATCTTTATCATAGAAATGGATGTTGTAAAATCAAAACTATCAGAAAGTTATTAATAATTTTTAATATTAAAATGTATATTGTATTAAGTCAAATTAAAGAGAATTTAATAAATTTAATTCTGACAAACATTTAAATTAGACTCGGGTCACCTACCGAGAGGGACGGACCAATTGCCAAGAGAAAGCGTAAGCTGGAAAAAGTAAAAGGCGTTCTGAAAGTGGGCAACATAGCACGTGCAAATTAGAAGTGACAAAGCAACGTCTGACACGTGGGAAAACCTTAAAAAGCGTTAGGTAATGCTGTACTGGTTGTCGGCCAAATGTCTGTTTGATTGGAGCCGTTTTCATAAATGTGTTCCAACTGCTAACACTGGTGTAATATTAATTTTCATTCACACATAAGTATGTCTTAAAAATTACATCTGGAATAGGCTATTCGGCACACAACACAGGTGATCCTGTGCCGTGTTCGGTACGTTCGTTTGATATTTAAAATGCCATTTTGTAAGACCAATGTCAATGGCCTATTCACACTCTCAAATCTCAAGCTTTTCTGTTCCCATTCGATCTGACAGCCAAGCAACACATCAGATAATAATTATTTAATCAAATTATAAATTAATTACGTCAAACTTTTCATAATTTAATATTTGGAAAATTATTATTTATATAATATTTTTTAATTATTATACAATTTTTTTCGTTATATTATATTATATTTTTTTCATTCATTCGTACCTTCAAAGCAACCTGTATTAAAATTAAAATTTTAAAAATTTTATATTATATTATTTTGAGTAAAAATAAATAAAAATAAGAAAATGACAAAGAAAACTATTTAGTAGCTAAATAATATTAAAAAAAAGTATTATCACGATCACACTTTAGTATTAGATAATCCCCAGATTGTTAAACCATGCTTTATATCTAAATTTTCCAAACTCTACACAAAATGCTCTTTACATGGTTACAAAATGGTCTCAAAATGAAACCACTATTGTAAGAATTCCACTGCAATTGTCATCACAATAATTGGCGAAGATGATGCCTACGAAGTGGATCACAAATAATGTCTTAAAATATGAGTATATTAGAAATTGTCAGTGCTAATATGGTATAACTTACATGTAGTAAATATTTGTTAAATCAAATAAATATGAATTTGAGTGTAGCACATGACTTATTTTTATTGGCTTTGAGTTATTGATTAAAAAACTCAACTAGTTCAGCCGATTTAATTATGAAAATCTTAAATTGTCCATCTCTCTAATTTGGTTGTCAACTTTACGGTTTGATTTATTTTAATAACTCTTGTTGTTAAAAACGATCAATTTATTAATTAATCGATCAAGTTTTGTAAATTAATAAGTTTTTATAAACTAAAATGAATAAATTAATTTGTATTTAATAATTTATTTTTAATTAAATTTTAAATTCTTCAAAAAGTAAGAATAATTTTTTTTAATCATATTTTAAAATTTTTAATTAGTCAATTTTAGAACAGTTTAATATCGATTAAACTTTTTAAATCTTAAATTTATCGTGTTACCGATTTAACTCTTAGCTTAGTATTTAAATCATACATAATATGTCTATCTGGCTCAAATTCTACGTCACAACTATACACCCGATAGACTTAAAAGGCATTCGGTGTATTTTATTTGTCAAAGGAACAATCAACGTTTTTCTCATGAATGCTAGATAAAACATTTAATATCAAAACCTCAGCAATATATAGTTGGATCCCTTTCATTTTCTGTAAAGGAAAGTACTGGACCATTCGATGTGCAGTAGATGTATCCCAAATTCATTTCACATGAGGTATATATCTGTGTCTATTCATCGATCCCCGCCTTCAATGGCGGAAAAGTTAAGGATAATATATCGGTTCGGTTTGGCCCGACTCAACTTGCTTCTAGTTAAAGAACAAAAATTTAAGTTTGATTGAAAGCTTAGGGTCGAATACAAGATCATTTTAAGTTGTTTAACCAAACTTCAAGTTGAGCAAAAGTAGAATAACAAAATCGGAATGACTTTTTGATGAAAACATATTTTGAACCTCAACATTTACAGCACAATATAAAATAGACATTAACATTTTGAAACGTTCAAATTAAACCCTAATGTATTTAAAAGATTAACTCTCTGTCAGTTAAATATTATGTCAATATCGACGTGACATCATTTCTTATTCCTTAAATAAAAAGTAGTTTACACTGTTATTTAAACCCTATTGTATTTAAAAGATTAACTCTCCGTTATTTAGATGTTATGTCAATATTGACGTGACATCATTTCTTATTCCTTAAATAAAAGGTAGTTTACACTGTTATATAACAAGTGAGATTCACTGTCTAAAATATATAAATATGAGCTTGGTTGTCATGTGACAAATATTTGAAATGCATAAATAGCATCCCCATGCCATGAGATTAATAATAGTATCCACTTTTGATCAATTTAAAAAACTAATTATGTGACAATGAGGTTCACGTTCTATTAAAAAAATATAAAAATATTGTGACATCAGCATTAACATGATATTTAACCAATAGGAAGTTAACTTTGTCAAATTTATGTCAATTTAAGGTTTATTTTAAACTTTTTAAAATGTTAGGTTTTAACTTGAACGCTTCAAAATGTTTTTGTTTAAATTGTATCATATTATAAACATTAAGGTTCAAAATATATATTTAACCTAGGAGTGATTGAGAAAAAAAGTTTAAGGACTTTGTTTATCATTTTTAGTAAATGTTTAGATTTTATTAAATCGGTCTTATTCTACCAAACTGAGTCACAAAGACAATTTGAAAATTTAGTATACCAATCTAACCAGGGATGGATCTAGAAAGTTTTTGAGTAGGGTCAGAATTTTAATGGGGACTATTTTTTATTTTTAATGGGGGTAAAATGTTAATAAAAGCATAATTTTATTTTTTATGGGATCAAAACTTAAATTATTAATTTTTTTATACAAATTTTTTTGGAGACAGCGGGAGAAATTGCCCCCACTTACCTCCAATGTGGATCCGTCCATGAGTCTAACCATGTGATATTTGATATTTCAATATGATTATAACGTGTCATAACTCATAAGCCACAAAGTCAACTATGATACCTCAAGTCACAAGTAAAATAATCAACGCAACTAAGCTTAGTGCAAATTAAATATAGAATTTTGTCTATATCATGTACTTAAGAGTTGGTCGGTTTCATTCTAGTTCTAATACAACATTAGATTATAAAATTTAGTATGCTAACATGATATTAATGTTATCTAATAATTGAAATTGAGATCATTCTCTTTTCTTGTTATCTAAAACAATACTTATGAAAAAATAGTACAATATATTATTTACACGAAATTTTTTCTTTAGATATTATATCAATTACTTCCATAGTTTTTGCTTTTAAAAGGTAAAAAAAATTTATATTCAAATGAGCTTGAATTCAAACCTAAATTTTATTATCCGAGTTTGATTAAGTTTAAATTTAAATTTAATTAATTATTGAGAATCTAGTCAATAATAAAAAAATATCTGAACAATTAAAACTAATGAATCAAATTATATTTAGTTGAATTCGCATTTGAGTATTCGAGTTCGGGTCTACAATTCTTTTCGGGTCAGGATCGGGTCTTAGGAAAGCAGACCCAGCCCAAGATGACATTCGTTTTAAGTGTTCAATACATTTACATAAATTTGGGCCCATTATTAAGATGACATCGCTTCGATTTCCCAAGATGACATAATATTGTTTTTGGCATATAGTAAAAAGCATGCTCAACATGTAATGGTGTATGGTAATTTTCGCAGGCACACAAGAAGAACGAATAAACTTTACAAAAAAACATGAACTAAACATTGTCTACATACAAATCAAACCCTCAAAAGACACGTGGAGAAGAAAACCATCTTTGAATCAAAACATACAATCAAAAGCCAAGCTTTTTAATGCTAAGTTACAAATTCAAACCATGAAAGCAATCACATGCTTCTTGTTAAGATGGTCCCAACCCATTTTACCTAAAAAAAGATCCTAAATCGACTAATGTTCTAGTTTCAATTGAAACAAAGATACGACAACGTGATTTACATGTTAAAGAATCTGTCATTTTTTGAATATTGCTAAGTATAAGGATTAATTTACACGTACTAAGCCCAGGAATTAGAGCTTGTTTTAAATCTTGTTATTGTGATGATGTTAGAGAGCAAATCAAGTGCATAGCGGCGCTGATTTGACTCGATCCAATTGCCTATATATACGTCCTGATGCTTCCAACCTCTTCACAAAAAGAACCATAGCCACACAACAAGCTTTTGAATATCTATCTCTGACCATTCATCTCTCTATATATTCCCATAACTTTCACGTTCTTATTCTATTTAAGTAATTCCTCTTGGAATTACCAAGTGGAGTGGTCGTCAGCTTCAAACCCACCATCCGGTACGCAACAAAAACACGAAACACATCTCGACTCTAAGATGAACTGTATGCAAAGTTGGCCTGAACCGGTGGTCAGAGTCCAGTCGTTGTCAGAGAGTGGTATAAAAACAATCCCAGAACGGTTCGTGAAGCCACAATCTCACAGGCCTGTAGGGAAGATCATTACAGGCCCTGAAACGGAGGTGAACATTCCTGTTATAGACTTCCAGGACGTGTTCTCTGATGACCAAAGCCTACGTAGAGATGCCATGAACAGGATCTCGAGTGCTTGTCGTGAATGGGGTTTCTTCCAGGTGGTAAACCATGGAGTGGACCATGAACTCATGCAGAATACAAGAGAGGTTTGGCGTGAGTTCTTCAACTTGCCTGTCGAAGTTAAAGAAGTGTACGCGAACTCCCCTTTCACGTATGAGGGTTATGGTAGTCGTTTGGGAGTGGAGAAAGGTGCTTGCTTGGATTGGAGTGACTATTTCTTCCTTCATTACATGCCCAATTCACTCAGGGACAAGACCAAATGGCCTGAAACTCCGGATTCTTGCAGGTCTGGCATTTTGGACACAACTTTTTGATCATAACTACACGGCAAAACTTTAGTAATTATTAAATTTTATTTTATTAAAATATTATCAGTACCGATTTTGAAGAGTTAGTAGCATAATTTAATATATCTTATTACCATAATTAAGATGATTAAATGATTAAATTTGGTTTTATCAAAGATCTGGTAACTTCTTTAGAAATTTCAATGGTAAATTATTCACAACCTCTCGTGACTTGTTCAACTCTGGAAAATTGATATGCCAACTTTTTGAACATTCATGTTGGTGCCAACATGTCTGTGACTTTTGTGGGTTGCTTGCTTGTCTCTTCGTACTTTGACTGATTACTTTTGATGATTTCACTCTTATCACTTATGGTTGGTTTATATGAACTTGTCGGCCCCTACAATTTCTTTTTTATAAAATTGCATGCATGCACATCATGCGATTGGAAAATAAAGAAATAGTCTTGACTCGAATTTTTGGTACACTTGAATTGCAGGAAATTGGTATCAGAATATGGAAGGCAAGTTGTTGAGCTTGGAGGTAAGCTAATGAAGGTGCTGTCCACGAACCTTGGACTTGAAGAGGACTACCTTGTAAAAGCTTTTGGAGGACAAGAAAATGTTGGCGCATGCTTGAGGGTTAATTTCTATCCAAAATGTCCTCAACCTGACCTGACATTAGGTCTCTCATCGCACTCTGATCCTGGAGGAATGACCATTCTCCTCCCTGATGAAAATGTGGCAGGTTTACAAGTTCTTAAAGGTGGAAGTTGGATCACAGTTAACCCTGTCCCTAATGCCTTTATTGTTAACATCGGGGACCAAATTCAGGTTACTTTCTTTTATCTTTCCTATTAAATACTGGACCGATTAGTTTGTTCAATAACTTTCAGTTTATCATAAATTATACTTTTTAAATTTTTATGGCAAATATCTATTATTAACATTAGATTATATATTTCTTCAGGTCTTGAGCAATGCTATCTACAAAAGTGTAGAGCATAGGGTGATTGTAAATGCTGCTAAGGATAGGGTGTCCCTTGCCTTTTTCTACAACCCTAAGGGTGATAAGATTATCGAACCTTGTAAGGACCTTGTTACTGAGGAGAGACCAGCTCTTTATACACCAATGACATTCAACGAGTACAGGCTTTATATCAGGACAAAAGGACCTTGTGGGAAGCAACAAGTTGAATCTTTAAAATCCTCGAGATAAGTTCGGTTTGGTGATGGAAGTCAAGCTATTGTAGACTAGCTAGATCGAAATTATTGCACGAAACGAAAAGAGTTCATGAGGTGAAAAGATGGAAGCACATGATGTTGAATCAAATCTCCACTCGCCTTTCTGTTTTGAAAGGAATTGCCTACCTCTAAATTGGATGCAATGTCAAATCATGTCATGGAGCTATTCTTTTTCTTTTTCTTTATTTTTTTAATGTAGCCAATTGTGACAATGCTTGTGCCAATTCAAGAAAGTAAATGAACCATTTGAATCAAGGCAGTCCTTTTCTGTATTATAAACGATGGTTGGTCCTATTTTCTTTTGGTTATTAAATTTTTTAAAAAGACCCTTTTCAGTTATTTTTAAAGTATTTTTAATTATTAGATTACTTAAAAAGCATTTAATAATAATAAAAATATATTTTATTAAATTTTTATGTAATTATTTTAGCCAAAAACTTATCTTTCTCTCCCTTGCGCTTTTGGAATCTCTTTTTTCCAAGAACTTGGAAAGTTTCAACCGAGCTAGATTGATGATCTTTGCATGTATGGTCATTTTTGAGCAAGTTCCCCATAACTTTGAATCATTGTGCCTGTTTTTGTATTTTGTCACATGGGCTTTTGCTACATTCACGTTTCTTTATGTACTGATTACTTTATACAGAAAATTAAAAAAAATGTAGCTATCAATTCACTTTAGTAAAAAATGGCTTCTCAGTTCTAACTGAGAGTGATTGCATGTACTGTGGCCACTTTTGTTGGTATGCAAAGTTGTAAGGAGTCTAGGGGCTAGTGTTAGTACGCCAATTATGACTTGGGCACATCTTGTTATTCTAAGTAATTGCCTTGTTCAAAACGTAACATAGTTTATAGAAACTAAGAGCACGCACGTTTAAGTGAAGCTTAAATAAGTGTAATCAAGTTCAGATCTTTTTACACCGACCTTTTCTTTTTTCTGTACATTTTTTGATAATTAAACATTTTTAATCACTACTTATTTTTAGTGAATATCTAATAATTTTTATAAGATTCTAACAACTTAAAATTTACTATTAACATACATAAATCTTCCTATTGTATTCCAATAATTTTTTGTTTATTTATAATTATATAAAAAAAAGTTGCGTATAATTGATGATCTTCTCCGACCTTCACATAATAAGGAACCTTGTACACTTAACAATTTAATAATACTATAATAGGGTAAAAGTTATGATTAAATAATATGAAAATTATAATAGAAAATATGAAACTATAGGGAATCTCTATTTAAACCCTTTTTTTACAATAACAAATTTTAGCCATTTTTTTAAATATATACATTGAGTAATTTTTAAAAAGATATAATAGTTCAAAAGTGCAATAAGTGAGTCAAGTAAACAATTTGACTTGAAAAAGTTATGGGACTTTGGCTAGATAGGTAGGCATGGGGGATAGTGACAATGTCAAATTTAAGTTGCTAATGTATACATATTATTACTGTTCTTACCTTTGAATAAAACAAAGTTTAGTATTAGTTTCAATCCACTTTGGTGGATATTCTCTTTTAGCTACAAGGTATTATTTTCATTGGCGTACATGACCAAAACATCTTTTCTTATTAGATAAATTGAGTTTTCATTCATTTGATATATCCCATGTTATAATTGGATTGGAACCACAATTTTATAAAATTAAAAATTAAAATAATGACATATAATAATAAACATAAAGCTATTAATAAAGCTGTAACGGGTCAGGATCAATCCAGCTTGACTCTTTTGTTTTTATAGTTTGAAGATTTAATGGGTTAGGTTCAATCCAGCTTGATCATTTTGTTTTTATAGTTTGAATCTAATTTGTTCGAGATTAAAATATATTTATTTTGTTAAATTGATTCGAGTTAGATAGATCGAGTCTTAAACTCAGTTCGAACATACTCAAATTTGATTCGTTAAATTTAGAATAAGTTAGACCAATTATCATCTGACCCACTAAATACAAGTAATTCGTACTCCCCAAATTCTAATGCAGTGAATCATAGTTAGGCTTGGAATTAAGAGTTCCAATGTTTGGGGAGAACTACTTTCTTGATTTAATTTATATAGTGAATGGGAAATCAATTCCAACGAAGGAAACAAGTAAAACGAGGCGTTCATGGCTATTGCCGACACCGACTACCTGGGGAATTCTCCATATGATCATTGAAAATGAGAAACGTTACGTTATTACTTATTAGACATTTTTATTCATTATTTATAAATTTTTTATATTTTAATTTTAATAGAAGATTTATTTTCTATATGTACCTCTTAAAATTTTAGCTTAATTATTTTCCGTATTATTATTATTATTATTATTAATGTTGATGTTGTTGTTTTTCAATTTATTACTTTTGTCATATTTTGTTTATTAAGTATTTATTTATTTATTTATTTTACTACCTGTTGAGCAGAGATGAAAGTTGACCCTAGTGATCCGACGATGCTGAGTGAAAGGGCCATCGATCAACGGAGAAAAGTTATTCTAAGAATAACAGGTTGATCTTCCCCAAAAGCTCACATCAAAGAAAAGGTTTGGCACCTCGATATTGGCTCTTCACCACTAGGGCCTGTAGTATGTTCCAAGGGTTGAGTTGTTTGTCCATTAAAGCAGTATGTGAGCTGGGTTCAAAACGTCATGAGATAGCTTGGTCCATATTTGGTGTGGGCGTTAGAGTATTGAGAGAACCCTTTCTTAATACGAGAGGATGTCTAGTGTACCAGTTATCATGCCCAAGGTAAACGTTGAGTAGCTAAGTGCAGAGTAGATAATTGCTGAAAGCATCTAAGTGGTAAGCCCACCCCAAGATGAATACTCTCTTATTCCGACTTCCCCAGAGCCCTTGATAGCACAATTGAGACACCAACGGATTTTATACCCCTATAGGAATGGAGTGACTGAAGTTTTGAGAATTAAAAAAAAAGTGACGACAAGACAAGCTATTTATCATTACGATAAGTGTTGATATATTTTTATTTATTATTATTATCTCTTTTTTTTCATAATGGTCATACAAAAATAATATCTTTATTAGTTAAGAGTAAGGATACATAGATTCTGTGTTTTAATAAGATTTTTACTAGATTATTGTTGTTGCTGCTATACTAATTTTATAAAGTCGAATTTATTAAAAATTTTGACTTTACTTCTCATATAATTGAGTCTATTTTAAATTGTAAAAGTCAAATTTTATAAAGTCTTAAATTGTATATAAAATATTTTAAAATAATTTTAAATCAAAAAATTTTATAATTGAGTCTATTTAAAACTAAATAAAATTTTCTTAAATTTAACTAATTTTGATAAACAAAGCTCACACTATAATTACGTCACTCAAGATGATCCTAAACTATCTGTTTCCATGGTCCTTGAGCTCGAGATTCCTATGAATGTTCATGTTCGATCGGTCCAGTGCATTACCTAGACGATGGGTTGGTTTATTCTGTTGTCTGAAGTCTACTTATTGTCGGTTTTTGCTTGAATGTTATGTGGTGGGGTATGTCACTGTTTTGATTGCGATTGAGGCAGATAGGTGCCGGAGGTTTGAGGGTGGGCTCAATTTGGAGATC